>JBBMJY010000006.1:19851073-19927865 GCA_037833715.1 Toxotes lorentzi
TATTCTTCACTGCTGGAAAACCACCAGCAGCCATTAATCATGAGTCTCAACATGCAGTGTGTGTTTGCTTCTCATTCAGCCTGAAGTCCGCCATGGCTGCCTCTTCCCAGAAGGCCGCTGGCTCACAGCTTGTCACTGTGTTAATTCGCTGACCACCCACGATTCTGTCTGCATGCCTCAGCCTGGCCCCAGAGGCTCATGGGTAATCTTTCATCCAGTGTCTTGGAGAGAGGTATCTTGATCCGTCGTTTGATATTTCAGCCTCGCCGGCCAAATCCACGCCCACTCAGTCTTAATTAACTGTTTGAAATCAGAGAAAACAAACACTGCTGACATAATTATTTCTGTATTTGGCCAAAATGATTACTGAAACGCTCTTTCCAAGCCTGAAGCTTCCAGGATTCCAGAGGGAAATAATGGTGCTAAATATGCTCAATGTAAGTTTTTACAAATCATGTAAAATACAAATTAATCTTTTCAAGGGATTTCAAGAAACAGCTGTGTGATTTCGTTATGTAACTGAAATCCCAAATTATTTAAAAGATGACATTGTAGTCTTTAGTTCAGTCTTGAAACCTCTACAGTGCGTGTCTGCTTCAAGTCTGGACATTAAATTTCAGGACAGAATCTAATCTCCACTTTCCAGTCTCATGAGCTCCATGTTAATGCCGCCTACAGAAAATCGGAAAATTGGCTCTTTGTACGGCTCTGAGTGCAAATGAATCTGAGCAGCTTGAAGTGATCCTAATCAATTCAGCCAATTGTTTTCTACAAACACTTTGTTATCGGGGCAGAATATGGTGATTGGGATCAACTAGAACGGACGTGAACATGACAGTGAGTCTTTTCTTGGCTCAAGAATAAAATCTCTTAAGATTCCTGAAGAAAATGTGACCTGTCAGTGCTAATACAGTACGGAGTCTGGAAATACACTTGATAATATTCTCATGTATGAACCTGAGGCCAGGAGATAGTTAGCTTAGCATAGCACAGAGACTTTAAAGCTAGAGAAACAGTTTCTAAGAGTGGCCTGGGTTTAAGGATGATAACAGCTGAGTTTTAGCCCTTGGAGCATTTGGTAGTTAGGGTTAGGATTATATGTGTTTTTTGTTTTTGTTTTTGTTTTTTTTATTTGTGATTAGATGCATGAGTAGACAGGTTTTGTTTCCTATGTACAGAGCCAAGCTACTTGTTTCCCATTTCTTTGCTAAGCTAACCAGCTGTTTGTTGCTTCATATTTATCGTACACACATGAGCATGAAATCTCCACCTCTTGTCTTGTCAAGAAAAAAATCCCACATTAAACCATCTGCAACGTCTCCTGATATATAAAAAAAGAAAGTTAGTTTTCTGTTACAGAATCTTTCCCTCTGCATCCTGTCAGCATGGTGACACTGTAACAGACTAATGTAAAGAACATGCTTTTTCATTTGCATCTTTTGTCCTGATTATAACAGTATGCAAATCATCCATAGATGGATTGTGTTAAAGAATACTAATTAGAATTGTAAATCATCCATAATGCTTGAAATACTTTGTTGAATATTTAGCACAATCATTTATTGTACTCCCACTGTAATTTGATTAATATGTTAAAGAACGTTTTTTTCTATCTCCATCTGACATTTTTTACAGTTCACATATTTTTTCCTGAAATAGCACATCCACATTGTTTTTATAAATAAGCAGAACAATGTCACATAGAAGCTGAACAAATTAAATCTACTATCTTAAGGTTGTATTAGCATTTTATATATATATAGAGAGAGAGAGAGAGAGAGAGAGAGAGAGATCTTATATAGTACAGCATTGTTGTGGTTCTGTGGTTGCCTTAAGCAAATGCTGATCATAATTAGTGATTTAATTACAGTTGCTGCTGCAGAAAAAACTGAGGAAAGAAGATAAAGGGCTTATTATTTGTTTATGCGGGAGCGTGTTGGTTTGACCTTGAGTTTTTGTGCATGTTTATTTTCATCACAGTGTATTCAAATTTTAAAATCCAACAGGAAACTCTGCTGGAAACCTACATGCTGCCTTTTGTAACTTTTACCCACTGTATTTCTATTCAAAGGTGCAGAAGGCAGAAAAAGAAAAATGGTGGATGCAGAGATGCATGGCTAATCTGATTGTTCTGACCATTTTGCTCTTTGTGAACGTGCAATGGATCATCTCCATACTCGAAAAGGCCGTGAAAGAGAACTTAGACTTGCAGAGTTAAAATGCCTCCACTCTGCGATCTGCATAATGAACTTTAAGCTGCTGAACCCCAACTGTGACTTTCTCTCTGTTTCACTTTGTTTCTTTTTTTTTCTTTTTCTCTCTCCCATAGCAGGCTGCAGTCGGCTGATAGCAAACCTTCAGTCAGAGTGCCGAGCTGTGATGTTTCTATCAGCAGACAGACGAATTAATGAACTTCCAACTGTGTCTCTGATTCTCTGAGGCCACATCAGCCCTCCTCCTCTTCCTCCTCACCACTCTGTCCTCTCACCTCCTCATCCCTTCTTCTGTCAGCCCTTCCCTTTGTCTTTTTTCGTCTTCTTGTCTCACTCTGACTCCTCCCTTCACTTTTGTAGACTGTCGTTCGAAGAAAGTGCTTTTTTCTTTTTTCATCTCCTTTGACTTTTTGGAATTTTCACATGAAAACGCTAATCATTTCAGAGCCGATTGTACCGTCGTCCTGTCTGATGATGTTCACACTGTCAGTTGGTGTTTGGGTGGCGCGATGGTTTCGCCGTGTTTCTCCTCAGTGGGAATCCATCCAGAAGCTACTTGAGGCTCAGAGCAGAGCTGCTGCTGCTGTTCAACAGCCTGAAACTGTTTGTCTGTTCATTAGCTCGCCTGATGTTACTGCACACAAACACACTGTCAGTCAAAACAGTATGACAGCCATATTTTTCGAGTTTTAGCTCTAAAGAAATAGTTCAACATGATGGAGGGGAAAAACTGTTTTGCTGTATTTTTGAGATTGAAGTGAATCAGCTGGTGTCAGGACACCATGATCTAAAACCAGTCTTTGAAAGTTTGCAGTCAGCCAGTCAGACAGCTGTAGCCACATCCTGATTCAAGACAAAACACTGACATAGTTTTTTAAATATAAAGCAATGTGTCGATATTCAGAAATTAATAATTCATAGGTTAAAAAATAGGTATAAGAAGTAATGTTGGCGAGTCCCATTTGGAACCTAGAACATATAACACTGTACATGCATATATAAACTACGTGATACTGGGGGCAGGACTGTGCAGACGCAGCTCAAACCTAAAGCAGTACATTTTAAATTGTTAATAAACAGGTGAAAATAATTTCAAAAGTGATGGTCAAGGTGATTAAAATGCACTTGAAACAAAAGTCTTTTGTTTCCTGGTTTTTCTGAAAAATCCATCATAACTATCTGCATTGCTGCCACTTGGGGTAAGAAGGAAAACCATCATGTGTCCTTAAACCATCATGGTTTAAGGCTGGTGACAATACAGCTTAAAGATAATCTAATGAGTTTAATAGTATTTTATTATGCTAAGAGAAAGATCTTCCTCAACCTGTTGTTTGTGATGTGGGTACATGTTATTGGTACAAAAACACAATGAGTAAATCAACTTAAAAAGAAAAGGAAAAAAGGCTGTACTTTTGAAGTGTACTGGCAGTGAAGTGGTGATACAAGGAGGAGGAGGAGGAGAGATTCTTACTGAGGAGAGTAAGGAGTAAGGAGTGAGGAGAGAAAGTAATGGAGGAGGAATAGGAGGAAGAAAGTGGGTAAGAGGAAGAGTTGATGTGTAAAGTGGACGTCAGAGGGGACGGGAGAAAGAAAATTGACAGAAGGGGAGGAAGCTGGAGAAAGGCTGTCAAGGTGAAGGAGGGGAACAGTTTTACTTTTTGCTTTGTGTTGCTCCCTGGAGGATTTCCATTTATCTCTCTTCCTCTCTCTCTCTTTTCTCGGCATCAAATAGAGATTCCCTGGTGATGTTTCCACCTCCCGCTTCTCTCCAAGTCATTTGGCATTTATTTTAAGCCTGAGGAGAAGCTGGGAAACCTACAACGTTCACTTTACCCTGAGCCGAGTCTGGATGTGTCCTCTCTGTTTTGTGTTCCCGGTCATTATCTCTTTTCTCCCTTCCAACCATCCCTTATGACCTTTTCTGGCTCTTTTTCTTCTCAAAGATTGTTTTCACGTACAATCTAATCAGAGAGACCAATCCACAAACTTCAGCAGCAGCAGTACGCCCACAGCCAGATGCATCAATCTCTTTCTTTCTCTGTCTTTTTTCTGCTCCATCCCTCCTGTGGATATAGAGTCAAAAACAGTGTCCTCGGTGAAACCAACGTCCTCCCACGTTGTGACTCACCTGTCCATCATGAGAGACAAAAAAGCTTTCAAACTCCAGAAACATGACCTTGTTAATCCTACAGCTGCTGCTCTGACCTGCTGTAACCAATGTGTGGCGTTTAATCAGCAACAAGAAATCCTGGGCATTTTATATACACTAAATGTCAAAAGTACTTTTGGTTCAGGGTTAGTTTTTCATGAATTGGGCTGCGATGGTAAATCCAGTTAAGAAATGTCTTAATGCTACAGCGTACGGTGATGTTTCAGACACTGGAGGTCTGTGGAGGTCTGTGAAAAAATGGTTCTCCTAATTTTGTTTGGATAAACTTGCCTGGCCTGGACAGAGCCCTGACCTCAACCCCATCCAACACCTGTAGGATGAACTGTAACTGTGAGCCAGACCTTATCGCCCGTCGTCAGTGATGAACCTCACCAATGCTCTCCTGGCTGAATGGGAGCAAATGTCTGCAGCCAAAATTTCCAAAAAAATTACAAAAACTATAGGATAGTACCAATAAAATAAGTAGATTACCAGTAATTTACCAGTAAATTGGCCTTAATGTGCAAAGGTAAACTGAGTGAAAAGTTTAATGTGGGTCAACAGTAAATTAACAGTAGTTTAACTGCAGAGTACTAATGGAGATGTGCATAAAGGAGATGCACGATCATACTGATACATACAAACATACTAATATGGTTTTAGAATGAGATGTGCAAAAAACAAAAATAAAAAACGTGTTACATGTTCATGTAAAAAGAAAACCTTTGAAAGATTAAACCCCTCCAGGGCTTCTCTTTGTCGATGAAAAGCTTCAGCAGATACAGATACTGATACAGATAGAATTTAATTACTGGATTGACCTCAATGTTTTTCCCCTCTTTTCTGATGCTGATGAGATCATTCAAAGAAAAGAGAATGGATGCTGCGATATCTTATTGTTGCTACCCGCATCGTCTTACTTAAATCGAGACTAATGTGCAGCATTTATTCTGTCTTCTCCAGTGAAAACAATCACACAGACTAGTCCTCTCGTGTTTGCCAAATGGAATCAGAAGTGGAAACTAAATGCCACAGAACTCAAAGACTCATCAGAGAACAATAACACTGATTTCATATGCAAATACAACGGACACATGCTGGTAAAGGAAATTAACAGTTCCACAGGGGTCATTTGTGTCTGGTCTCGTCTCAGTTTAGGAAACTCACGCAAACGCTGCTGGTATTTTTGCCGTGGTTGTTACAGCCTCTCTGGGATCTTGTGTAAGTGAAAATTAAGTCAATGGATGCAAAAATGCTTTCAGGGTGAAGATGAACCAGATCAGAGACCTTAAAACAGCCTCTCTTGAAACACAAACAAGGACAAACAGGATTTGATTTGGACAGTCGGGGACAAATGAATCACAACAACACTGAGGTATCCTGCAGCATCTCCTCTCTGGCTGACCTGCGCTGGCACGGGTCAATGGACGAGTTTATTTTGTGGTCACAGGGAGAACTTAGAAACTTGAGCAGCAGCTTGTTGGCCGATGGTCAGAGGCACTAATTAGTTTTGTTGGCTGAAGTGGAAAACAGAGCAACTGGTCTGATGGATCTGCGACTGCTGCTGCAGCTGATTGACAGTTTAGGGGTGAGAGACAAAGCTCAGACTGGAGCAGGAGGGCGGGCAGAGGTTGAGGACTGGTGGAGGGGCTGTTTGGTGGCCAGGAAAGTGCAGGGGTCTGAGGCCAAGGGGGTAGGCTGAGGTTGGCCAGAGAGTGCTGGGTCTGGAGCCAGGAAAGGTAGAGGGTTAGGAGCTGATTCAAGACCTTAGTCTGTCAGTGAACCAAAACAACTCTCAGGTGTCTTAGGTCTATCTGGGTTCAAACAGATCTCTTGGGTCTCACACAGAAAGTCAGAGAAGAACCTAAAAAGTGACCCCAGGTAAGTTTAGCTTAACAGCAGCAACCGTGACAACATTTACTTGCGTGGATGAGAAACTCACACTTGTGGTGCTTGCACAGTGCCCTCCTGTGCGATGTGCTCCCAGGAACTACCACAGCGACAAAGTGCTGTTTAAGACTCCAAGCATGTGGAGGTTCATCAGAGCTCAGTGGGATACAGACGTGATCAAACTCAAATTATGTGTTGGTTTTATTTACACATGATTAATAAGAAGCACAGACTGTAAATAAATATTATTTTGTGGAGGTCTGTCTACTAAAATGAAGGAATTTTTCTGAGTTACTGATAACTTTAATATTTATTTTGGGATGTGCAGTACCAACTTACTTTGTTGTTTACTGTTGCTCCTAAAACTTTTTTTAGTGTAAGTTTACAGGTACACTAGCACCAATACAGAACTGAGGTAGTGTTGTAGACCAAATTGAATTCTGGGATACTCTAAATACCATGTCGAAGCAAAAAGGAGAAGTGTGTATCAAGTGTGGGTTACCACTGTTGGTATTTTTCCGTGTGGGATACACTTGCCTACAACCTGACCAGACTGCAGCGAGCTAAAAGGCCCAGTTTTAATGTGCTCGTTATGCTCAGACTTTGATGCACAGTCCTGTTAAGTCCACGAGGGCTTAAGGATATCACACTGTGAACTCAGCAAAGTGTTTGAAAGCTGTCTGTTCGACTTTCTGAGGCTTTTCTGCAACTCTGCAGACTTTGCTTAAGGTAAAACCCCACAATTCATATGGATGTGATGTTAAAACGGCAACAACAGCAGAACTGTGCATAAAAAAAGAAAATTACTCCAGTACAGCAGGTGGCAGCACACACCTTTAGTTTGTACTCTACAAGTAGAAGAAGAAGACCACCTACCTGCCAGGAACAAAATCAGCAAAATACAAAGTCATCTTCTACTCAGGTACAGTGTTTTTGCTTGTCATTATACTCTTGTGGTGACACCAGTGAAATGTTTATCTCAGGGACTGAACAGTGAATCGAGGATGGGTGCATTTTATTACTCTGAAATGTCTTGATTTGTCTAAAAGGGGAAACACAGAGAATCAAATCTAAAAGAGAGATCTCTTAGTTGCCAATTATTTTGTACTACCAATCAAACTTTTGATTTTTTTTTTTTTTTTTGACTGCTGCTGGTTTATTTTTCCCCATTTTGTTCAAGTCTCTCTTGGGAGGGCTTTTTCTCTGCCATATTTTGGTGACTGTAGATGATTTGTTGCTGGTCTGAGGTCACTTTCCTGAATGGCTGGCAAACTGAAAAAAAAAGTTCTCTGTACACTGCAGAGGTGTCAGCATCGCTGAAATCCAGTAAGCCAAAATCAATGTTCAGCTGGATAGCAGTATAGTTTTAGATAGTAGTAGAGTTTTACTGTAACTCCACAAAAGCAGCGATCTGTCTTTCTTCTTCTGTTGTCTCCTCTCACCTCAGGCTGATTCGTAACGTTCGGCTCACACTGTAGTAAAATCCAAATTTTGCCTCTGGTTGCAAGCACAGCACAGCGATCACGTCAATAGCTTGGTACTCCAGTAGTTCACTACAGGTTGAAACAGTGAATGCTGGAATATTAAATTCACAATCAGTGCTTCCTTCAAGGTCCCAGACAGATGTTGAGTCCTGGAAAACATTACAATTATAAATCCAGCCTCAAATTTCCCTCAAGCTCCACTGAAAACTAATGGAGACAATGAACACTGGAATATTTGATTCTTCTGTTTGACAGTGGACAGTGGCAGCAGAGATTTACTCTGTAATACCCAGCTGGCTGAAAACTGCAGGACATTTAAAAACAAAATGGAGCCAAGCCAATGAATCACTATCCTGGAGAAAACAGGAGGCTCCGGTCGCAGCGGAGGGAAGGAGGAGGGAAGCAGGAGAAGAGTGAGTGTAATCATCAGGGAATGAGGGAAGCAGCAAGGGATGAAGGGAGGAAATGGGGGATGGAGAGGAAAAGATTACAGAGCTCAACAAGCATTTGATGGACTGCAACAAAAGATATTTAGATCTCAATGCCACTAAATGATGCAGATATTAGAAATATACCAAAACTGTTTTAGAAGTCAAACTTCTAAGAATGATGCTACAGAAGTCTCTGAAGTACCAACTCAAGCTGAGTGTGAGCAATAAGACACATTTATCAAGTGACTTCCTCCCACCTACAGCCAAGTGGAAAAGTCACTTTTAAGAGCAACTCTTTCTACAGCATAAATAATTCATTTATATGTTTATCCTCATTACCTACCTATGATTCTGCATATATCTAAATTTATGTTTAGATGCATTCGCTCCTCACAGTCTTGTCTTCACTGACTGAGGTCTTAGACTCTCCAGGATTCTTTAATTTAAGTACTGAACCGTGCAGAAGGCTGGCCTGATACCTCACAGTAAATAGTCATTAATTATTTCATCAAACTCATTTTTTCTTTGGTCAAATCCACCTTTTGTTGCAGGTCTGCCTCCATACCTTGTTTAATCCCTCCTTCTTCAAAATCCCACTGACACGTCCCCCTTTTGTTGCTCCTGAGCTCAATTTTTCTACCCTTGTGCCTCCCTTTGATAACATTTACAGGGAAATAAGCAGTTTGCCGCAACGCACACTCAGAGGATTCACATTTGTGGATGCTTCAAATCATCTTAAAGCATGAAACCTTCCACACCCTCTCCTTTTCAGCTTCTATATTCACAGTCCTGGATCAGGGGTATTTTTAGACAGCCTGTCAAGGGCAATTCTATGACTGTGACCGAATAGATAAAGCTCTGGAAACATTTTCACAATTTTGTAATGCAAAAATACTTTACTACTACTCAGTATGCCCTTGGTGAGGGAAAAGACGATGACAGTTGTGCACGCAAGGAAAAGTCATTGTCTTGTGATCCGTGTGTAATTGCACACAGCTGCCTTTTTTATACATTTACCACTGTTTCTCTTCCACTTTTTCTTCTTTCCAATGCTCCAGGAGAGAAGACGAGTCTCACCTTGATGACTGTGATACTGGTGAAATTTCTTTTTCTTTCTTTTTTTTTTTTTTTGTGGTGCTGGGTACAAGGCAATCTGCTGCTGCTTTCACTGTCCTGCAATTGTTGCAAAATTGATTTTAGTCTCTGCTGAACCACAATGCAAAGGCAGGCAGGCAGACAGACAGGTTGATTAGCTTCCCACAAAGGCAGACAGGCTCCCATATCTCATCTAACATGAAAGAAAGGACCATTTCATTGGAAATATATGGGGGAGACCTGAGAGTCTCATGTCTGCAGGAAGAGGAGAACACTGCTGCAACTCAGGGATTATTCAGAGAGGTGGCTGGAAATAAACAGGGTTTAATATAGACCAGGCTGTCAGAAAAAGATTCATACATACAGAAAATAAAGTACCTGGAGGGCTGTGAGGTTCTGATAAAGGGTACTATCACACACAGGTAAAGATATATGCATAAAACACACAAGCATATTCCCAATCCAGCATGAGTAATCTGTCACAAGCTCAGGGGAATGCTGTGTGTTAATATAGCTACTCTAATATCTGCACATTTGAATAGAGACTGTGCTGAGAATTCCTACACAGTATATTTATACAGCAGAATATATAGATAGAGCTAACCAGTCAGCCAGCTGCTCTGCCTCCACCCCTGCCAGAGTGATTCCCTCCGTGCAGCTTTGGGATTATCTCAGGCTGCAGAAATGTGTTGCATCTTCTTAGACTGAATGATAACGTTTGCCTCCGCAGAGGATCTTAGCCTGGGTGGTCAAGGCACCTCAGCAGGTCATAAGATTATTTGCAGACTATGGAGGAAAAAAAGGTTGTTGTTGTTTTTTTTTTTTTTTTTTTTTACAAATTGTGTGTTTGATCTTCAAGGTAAATACTTTTATTGAATATCTGCAGCTACTTTACCTCAACCTCTGTTGGTTGAAAGTGTGTCACACAGAGTCCACTCTGTAGTAAGGGGAGGACTTCACCCTCTGGAGGTTCACAGAAACAAGATTTCCTGCTGGTGTTAAGTGGCTTTTAAAAACTGGATGGAAAATTATTTTTTTTTAAATGAGCAAAGGATAAATCTTCTACAGTGACAGAGCACAACAATGATGTGAAGCATATCAGTGCATTAGGTACAGCCAGATAAAACTAATGCAATATAATACAGCTGTACTGCAATAAACCCTCCCTTCATGAAGCTTATGTTATGTGCTTATGTTCAGTTTTTGTTGAAACTGTGGTGCTGTTGAACTGTACTGCATGATACACAGAGGTGTTTCAAGATGAGATGATCATAAATGGGGTGGACAAAATAATGCAAACACCTGTGTGTATAATGTCATACAGTTCAACAGCAGCACAAACTACATCCTCCAGAATGATCATAAAGATGAATCGACACCTTTCTAAAACAATTTCAACAAAATCTTAACATTATAAATGTGCTGAAGGTAGGCTTTATTGCTGAGCTTTTGTATTAAACTGCATTACTTTTAGCTAGATGTACCTGTTAAACTGGCAACTATGTGTGTATTAATCTTTATTGTCTGCAGTATTGTTAAAATGGTATTCCTGTGTAAGTTCTACTTTTGTTAAAGCTTTGATAATGAGCTCTTTCTTGTTTATAATGCTGTAAAAGGTGCACCTTTAGCACTTTACCCAACACTGAAATGATTTTACCTGCTCAGGATTTCGACAACAGCTAAATGCCTGAAATGTAGACGGAGAGATCCTGTCCGCAACATGATGGACGAGGCAAGTAGGGAGAGACAGACGAAGACAAACACAGACAGATATAGACAGAGGCAGACAGGGAGAGCCAGGGGAAAACTGAAGTCAGCGCTGCCACAGGGGCTTCGTGACAGACGGACTGTTTCTCCCTGCTTGGCTGCTTTAATGGCAGGCAGCAAACTCATTCAGCAGGACAAACAAATCACTGGGACAAACCTCAGCAGGCGTCTGTCATCACACACACACTAACACTGCTCCCTGCTGGAAAATCTATAGCTCTGCGGGGGTCTTGGAAAAAGCATAAAGCTACACACATATAAAAACTGAAGGGTTTGTGCATCTTTCTGCCTCTGCTGAGAGGTCAGTGAGTCATAATAAAAGAAAGGAGAGAAAAGGTGGCAGAAAATGAGCATCAGAAACTCATGCAGAGGTATAAAAACCAGCGGTACATTATGTTTTTTTTCCCCCTTTCTAATGTCCATCCAGTCAATACAGCTCTGCTGTCTGTGACTCAAGGATAAAATTCAGCTTGTATGATTAATTGGACTGAATGAGTTTTTAACCAACAAGTTAAAATGAGGCTGAACAGCAGGGATGATTATTCTCACCCATCTCTGAATGCGGTGTTCGTCCTGTCATCGGAGAGAGAAGAAGAAAAAGGTTCTTATCTTAAGTGTGGCTTTAAAAGAGTGTTGCTGCAGATAACTCAGTGTTATAGGAATAATTTCAAAATGGGTTATCTCAGAGTGAGCCTCAGCCACTTAACTTACAGCGCTATGATGTAAAACTATGAACTGTGAGAAAACAGTGCAGGGACTTTAAATGTAGGTTAATCACTTAATGTTAACTTGTATTGTTTGGAAAAAGATTATTTACCGACCAGTTTCTGTAAGTAGTACTGTAAGTCAGTGTCCCTAACATGTACGTGTGGTTCATAAAGCTTCTGTATCTCGACTTTTAGCTTCCAGATATTAACAGCTACTTATGCTAGCTAGCCTAGTGGTTGCTAGCAGCCGCTCGACTGAAAAGTTGACTTTAAAAAATGAAGGAAACGTTAACATATGGTGGCCCTTTTTTATACATTTACCACTGTTTCTCTCCACATTTTCTTCGCGCCGACTAATTGGCCAGTTTTCACCGCTTTTTGTACCATTTGGGCGGTTTCCGCAACATGAAATGCCTAGCCATACGAAGTTAGCAAACACCGCCACTTCCGGTAACGGTAAAGCGAAGGTATACGGCCTTTAAAACCCCAAACAGAGTCTTAAATTAGGTCTGAAAACACGGACGTGATACACATATTTTTAGATTCAGTGTGACTGAAACTCTTTGTCGCCGATGTCCATTGCAAAATATACGTCCACACACCCGCTTAGATAAAGCTCGCTCCTTGTAAATACAGAACTTGCCACAGAATCATCACGTTTTTAAGTTTTCTCCGGTGTAAAAGCAATTTATTCACAGCTGACTGTATACCCAATGTAACATAGCAATTAGGAACTGCTAGTGGCAAATTCTGTGGATTTAAGTTTACAAAATATGAACACATATAGGCAAAAACCTTACACCTTTGCTAACATGTTTATCCGCTAGCGTTATTTTATGGCTAGCTAATGCTAGCACGCCAAGCTAACAGGTGAACCGAAGTAAAGCGGTGATTAAGCATATGAGAGTTATAGAGTTACTTTATCTGATTTCTGGTGATACAACTAGTTTGTAGAGTTTACATTTACGTTTCAGTTTACATTGCAAGACAGTATCCACATGCCATTCTGAGGTTTTGTTAAATTATTTTTGCAGTATCTTTTTTTTTTTTTTTTTTTTTAGACTAACTTGTTATGGAGGTACTCACTTTATTCCCTTTGTGTCCTGTTTCTTTGGGAAATTGGATTTTTATCATATCTGCTGCTGCTAACACTGGTTTGTACTTTGCAGGTAAAAGAAGGCAAGAGATGAGGACAGAGACTTTGTCCACAGGATGAGGAGGAGGACACACACTTCTTTTAATATGGTGAGAAATACAGTTAAAATCTTGATGTTTGTGATCAAATGCTTTTTATAAATCGGTTAGTGCCTAAAACCCCCTAAGCTGTTCTAAAATCGCTGTAAACCACAGCCGCTTGGGGTTTAGTGCTTTAATGAAGCTGTTTCACTTTATATACTTGCAAGAAAATTATGAATGCTAACCATTTGGTTAATTGACGATTATATGATTATTTCTTCATTAGATGGGAACTGCACTGCTCTCAGAATTTTTTTTTATCAGCTCAATGCTAAGCATGATTTATACAGTTCATCACACACAAAGCTAGAACACAAATTGCTTGGACAGTCAACTAGTTTCAATCCTTCATTAACATCAGCGTTGCTGATCAGTGGTCAGAGAGATTGTGCTTTGATTGACAGGTGTGATGTGTGTGTGTGTGTGTGTGTGTGTGTGTGTGTGTGTGTGTGTGTGTGTGTGTGTGTGTGTGTGTGTGTGTGTGCATGCAGCATCACAAACTGCAGTGGCGTGAAATGAGCTTTAATTACTGCCAGTTATTGCAGCTCTGATGTTTGTGCTTTGCTTCGCTCCAGCAGACAACGACTCATTCGGTTTATAGATGAGTTGAATATGTTGTTGTTGTTGTTGTTTTTGAAGGTGAGCATCTCTAAACATCTGTGTACCGTGTGTGTAGATGCATCACTTAGATGTTGCCGGTAATTGTTTCAGCACTCGTTTGACCTTCTGTGCTTTCCATGTCTCAACTATGAAAAGTTTAGCATTTATTCATGCCCATACTCGGTGAGCAAACTTAAGCTGTAAGAGACAGACCAGACAGAATTAGACAAAGCACCGAACAGTCATAATTACCAGTTTCAGATGTCTGATATGTGAGTTCAAAGCTCTTTAGAGGATGCGGTTGCTTTGAAATCTTTCTTCGGGATGGTCTTACCTCACCTCCAGACCCTCTGATCCCAACATGATGAACACTTTGTTAAAGCTCCACTGAATCGTCAGAAAACCCAGGATTAACAGAACCAGTTAATAACCAGCTCCATGATAACACTGCTTGATAAATGCCTCGGCCAGAGTTTAGTCTTAGCAACACTTTCATTTCACAAATCTACCAAATATATGATTTGCCTAGACCTTTAAATTTGGCTGTAGTAAGATCTCAGCCACCTTTTTTTATAAATGTTAACAAAAAGAGAGGAAATTTTAAATATACCAAGACATAAAAGAACATTTAACACAGGGACACAGGAATAGAACTTGTGAAAAATGCCTTTTTTTTTTCTTTGTTTGCTTCGTCTCTAAGTGCATCACTCCTGTATGAACATTCAGATCCATTTTTACAAGCAGCACACCACCGAGCTGCCTCTATTCATATATTTCATTATGAAACAATGACTGCATTCACGTTCCCAATTACATGCACATAATGTGGTTTGTAGTGTATTAGGGAAATGGTGTATTATGAATATTCTTAATAACTGTAGAAAGTCTTCAGGTTGTACTGAAACCACCCACGCAGCATATTTATGCCTTTATTGTGCTGGAGTTTGCTTTGGGTAAAAGCAGCAGTGAAGAGGTTCATTGTGAGAACACATTTTCATTACCTGAACATTACAGGAGGAGAGTTTCCCTCTCTCTCTGTAAAAAAAAAACCAAAAAAAATCTATTTGTGCTCTTTCCAGTCACCTCAGGGAATACTTACCCAGATGAAAAATACATTGGTCCTCTCATTTAGCGCTGATTTAAGCTAAAAGTCTTCAGATTGAGCCGTGTTCAACAGTAAAGCTCTCCTGGCTGCTTCTCACTCTCCCACCTCCCAATCTCATCACCGATTTTTATGCCTCTGTGCCGGCGACAGCCATGGCCGGAGGATATTATGTTTTCAGGTTGTCCGTCCGTTTGTCCGGGGAATTTCCTCAGTTTTGGCATAAAAGTTCTCTGGGACTCAAGGACAAACTGATTAGATTTTGGTTGTCAGAGGTTGAAAGTCAAGGCCACTGTGACCTCTCTTAACTCAAGAATTCATACACTTAATACCCTTTTCCTTCACAGTCTTCACTTGCATGTTTTATGTGAGTCTGGACAGACGCTGCTCTTAACTGCAACCTGACTATTTGGCAGAGGCGTAGAACCGCGAGGCTGTAATTCTACTTTTTCCTGTAATCACATATAATTCGTTTTCTGCACCAAAAATCATTCCCATGGACAATCTTTCATTTGTCTCAGTGAGAAAAACGAGTGTTAGATCACATATGTTTGCACTTCAGTGAAGCTTGGCGTTTGTTTCAGCACACACACATTCAGGCTGAAAACTTCTGCATAACGGTTTAGTGTTTTTGAATAATTCAGAACTAATCACATATCCAGTAAATCACTAATTATTGGATTTTAATATTTGAACTTCTGAAGAGCTGAATGAATAGTATGATCTGAAAAAGTAAGGCAATTCTTGACAGAACATGAATGTCCAGAGTGATGCCCTGTGGACTGAAGCAGGCTCTCTGTTATTTCTTTTATTTTTTCTGTGTCGAATTTGTTTGGAAAGATTCAAAGCCGGCAGTAAGTTTAGGGAAATACATTTTCTCAACTATTCTCATGTAGGTACGAGGCTTTGAAGAAAACTTTCTTCTTCACACAGTGAACATGGTTAAATAAAAGAAATGTAATATGCCACTGATGTCATTATGGCCACTTTACTGCTGCTGGCCATACACGGCTGCTGCATCAGTTCTGTAATTATATATAATCACAGTCAAGAATATCCTGTCTGCCGTTACCATTCCTGTATCAGGTCCAGACAAGAGTGTCACTCTGTAATTGTGTTGGACTTTGTGTCTGCGTGGGTGTTTTGTTTTTGTTTTTTTTATGCAGGGAAAATCACAGAAAATCAGCTTAATAAAAAGTTTACGAAAAGTTTTTTGACTTTAGAAAGTTTTAGTGAGCGTCGTGTAAAATGAGATCAAACCTACAGTGTGTGAGTTAAATACAGTTAGGTTTAAATTTGTTGGAGAAAAAAAGTATAATACCATTCTGAAAATGTATTGTTGGTGTTGGTGGTTATTTGCTTTATAATGATCAGAACCTTGAGGTCAAAGGTGACTTTCTTTCTATTTTTAATAACACTTGTCTTTGTGTTTGTTTACAGGAGAAACTGAACCACTGTACCCTGCAGGAAAACAGCTCCTGAGTTCACCAGGGAGACCACTCAGCACTGGACCAAAAATCCTGGTACTACTAGTCTTATAATTTATTATTATTACTATTATTGCTCACTGTCGCTCACCCTTTGTGCTGTTTTATTGTCACTCTTTAATTTAGTGTGTTGAATTTATAGCTAGATTTCTCTTCTGATTTTCTGCAGAATTTCCTACTGATCCAATTACTTGGATCTTAAGCTTAAGAGCAACAATACAACATTAACAGTCAGTGTCACGTGCTGCCAAAGCTCGAGGCTTAGTTTTGAGAGCACTTTTGAGAACTATTTTAACAGAAGAAAAAAGAATTACTGGTCAAAATGAGAAAAGCACACAAAGATTTTTGACCTGAGGCACCACTTACATATGTTCTTATTATAATCTGTAGCTGTTAAAACGGTCTTCAAAAACAAAAACCTGAAACCGTTACACACGAGAAAATTGTTCCTGAACTTTACTGATGTAAACACAAACCAAACTCTTAAATTTAATAGACAACTTGTTGTCCAACACTTTCTGTTTCAGGCGATAACAATGTTTTCGTCAGCGAGACAGCTAACGCCACTGGTGAGTAAACACAAACGCTTCCTGTAGAAAATCCAGTTTTATCATTATCAGGATCAGCATCTAAAACACTTAGAGCCAGAAACAAACTGTGGTTAGTTCATCTGTGTTTGGTGTCAAGTTTCAAAATACAGATTACGGTTACTAACAGAAAAACTCTGTTTAAAATTTTACAATTGTACTGAATCTAAAATATTAGAGCTGTTCCAAATCGAATATCTAGCCAATAGACATCCAATCCTAAGAATATACTACTTATGTTTTTTTTCTACATGAATAATGGTATGATGTAGTAGTAGTATGTAATTTGCAGCAGGTTTAATGTGCTGTTTTCAATAATGTTTTACCAAAACAGAATTTCTGCCATGTTTTTTCCAGGATTAACAAACGACATGAATTAGCAAGTGTCCTTTTCTAGCAGTGTTAAAACATCTACTGCAGCTGTGCCATGTGGAAACATGCATTTAAATAACAAAAAAACTGAATTCTAGCCAAACTGTTAAAGCTTCTGCAAATAGTTTGGTGTAATGTTTGAATCTCTGAGCCTCAGATCTTGAGGCATTTTAAACACTGACTAGATTTTTGTTCCCATGCATAGTGTTTATTTCAGTGTGAAGTCAGATGCATAGATGTTGACATTTACAACTCAAAAAAACTGGTATTTTACAGCAACAATAACATGACATGAATGTAAGAGTATGAAAGTGAAACAGAATTAAAGCAGTTAGAGAGATTGATTTATTTTCTAGTTCCTGCAAAAACTAAAACATGTTGGTTCTCAGGAAGAGCAAACAAACATCTAAGTAGTGAAACTTGTAAATATTACCCCTCACATAACAGCATTTCATCAGGTGCATAGTTAACAGTTCATAGGCTTATTAAGAAAAATGGTGTAAACAGAACACAGGAAACAAAACCATTTCCAAATAAAAAAACAAATAAACTGAACTTCACAGCTTTTTTTTCTGACAAGAGAAAAAAACAAAACAAGGAAAAACACATCGTAAGAAACATGAGTTAGTGTCACAACAAAACTAACCAGCTGAGTTTCTACCTTAAAGCTCAGAAACTATCAAGATCTACTGTTTACAATTCTCAGGAGTTATTACTCAAACATGACCTGTTCTGAAATGAAACACATACACAACCGTAAACGATCAGAGGTCCAGTTATTGGTAATGAGGCACAGAGGAAGACCGACAGTAACAAGGTAAGAATTTCTGTCACATTTGTTGAGATGCAGCTTTAATTATACAGATATTTCTCAAAGGCAGAGCTGCTTCGTAGCAGAATAAATAAGGCTCAGGACACATTAACCTTCTTATTTAATATCCATCAGGTTCGTAGCTCCAAGTGTCAAAATTTGGCATCAAATTCTTGCTCAGAAGTCGCAAACTGAGGTGAAACGATAAGCTTATCAAAACTAACAAAACAAAAATAAAGCATAACTTCCAAATATTCGCCGGTTCCAGCTCCTCCAGTGTGAGGATTTGCTGTTTTTCGGACAAAACAAGACATTCAAAGACGTTTCTCTCCCCATTTTCTGGAGTTTTCTAGACCAAATTATTGAAAAGTTTTTTGACAAAGCAATCAGCAGTTTGCTTACAAAGACAATCATTAGTTGCAGCCTTTTACTTATTATTTACTGAAATAGTTCCTGATTTATGATCGTTTCAAATATTACAATTATGCCAATTAAATTTCTACCTTGATGGCAGGTCTGCCATGAAAAAAAAAAAAAAGAAGAAGCTGCATAATTAAAGCTTCAATCTGCTGAAGGGATTTGAAGTGGTAAACATCTACAAACTGAGGGTGTGTGTGAGTTAGAGTAGCTTTTACAGGTTTAGAGCAAAGGAAAATGAAACGTGAGTGAAAACACTGATGCCCCATCAGAGATACCTCTCAGTTTCTGAGAGGAGGAAATCCTTTCATCTCAGGCTGAAAATCAGAAGTAAAGGCACTAACATTATGCAGATTGGCTTGTTATTTTTGGGCTTTCAGGTTCAAGATGTAGTCGTCCTCCTGCAACGGACGTCTCATCACAGAAAACACTGGGGGAGAAAAAAAAAAAAAACGGAAAACCCTCATTAGTCATTTATGTTAGTGTATTAACTTCTGAGGCTATGATTCATGTTTCTCATCATGTGATTTTTGTTTATACTGTAAACCACCTTCAGAGAGTAAAGTTTTAACTGAGCTGAAAAAAGAAAAACCATGTCCATCTCTGCAAATGTTTTTTTAATCACAGGTGAGATGCTCCACAAATAACACTTCATTAACACTCTACTGAGCACCAAAGAACTTCAGAGCCAAATCTAAAGTCTAAAATGTGATAATACAGCAGCCAACATTTTACCAACTTTATAATAATTTATTTATTTATTTATTTAATAGTTTGGCTTTTGGGAAATACTCTTATTTACTTTTTTTGTGCTAAGCTAACTCTCTCCTGGCTGTGGCTTCATATGGAGCTTCTCATCTAAATCTTGGACAGAAAGTAAGTGAATAAAAGTGAAAAGCTTGAGTAGCTACTTACCCAGATTTAATCAGCAATGATCTTCTTTTTGGAGGATTTCTTTTTCTGGAAATATCGAGAAAAAAAAAAGAAAACTCTTCAAGTTCTCACTGACAAAAACGTGCTCTTTTCTATCGAGTTTTAACTCGATAGAAACTCGATATTTAAAGAAATAATGATGTATGGAATCAAACTCATAAATGAGGTGGAATTAAACTTCAAATGTAAGTATTTGTTACTGAAAGTCAGATTTGTGCGTGTTGTCGTACCGTGGAAGCAGCTGTAGCAGTGTTTACATCTGCAGCAGGTTCGGTCTCTTCCAGTTTCTCCTTCAGTCTGTTCTTCTCTGCAAACATCAGTCAGACATGAACATCAGCCCATGCTGAAGTTTCTGTGTGGTTATTTTTTGCAGAGTGATTTAATACGAGATATATGAGACTCGTTTTCTGTTCTGTCTCAGTGACATTAACAACACAATGTAGCTGCAGCATTATTAAAACAAAATTCATGTCAAAAACTTTCTTACTCTTTTTCTTTGCAGGCACATCCTGGCTCGCAGTGACAGGGGTCGAATTTCCTGTCGTCTCCTCACCTTCATTGGCCTTCATCATCTTCCTTTTCTTCTTCTTCCCTTCGCTTGAACATGGAGGTGACGCTGCTTCAAGATGCTCAGCACTCAGATCGTTCACTGCACCACTTTCATCTTCCTCCTCCACCAGTCTCTTCTTTGTCTTCTTCTTTGCCTTCGTCTTTGGAGGTTGGTTTTCCTTTGAGGAATTCTCCTCTTGTTCGGTGCTCTTCTTCTTCTTTGGCGTGTCGTCGTCCTGGGAAGGATCAGGTTTGGGTCTTTTGGCTGGTTTTGGCTGCGGCGTCTCCTCCGCTGCCTCTTGGATCCGTTTTTGTCTGAAAAATGTGAACATATGATAGAATGTATTGCAGGAATGTTTTATTGAACTACATTGGTATATACTATATAAACAGCATGCATTGTTCTTAAAATGTACATATTCTGCAGTATTTTTTACTATAAATGATTTTTTTTTTCAGTGACTACTGAGGCCAAATAGATGATGATGATTTTGCAATGTACTGAAATGAATTTACTTCAAATATCCAAAAAAAATGTCTGTCTCATTAAGTCTTATTACTGTTCTTTCCCTGAATTTAAATTTTAAACGCACGTATCACAAATGACAGTGCATTTGTTAACATAAAGTCTACTGACTTCTTTCTGCCTGTGGCCTCAGTCTGTCCTGCAGGGAAGTTGCCGTTCTTCTTCTTATTCCTCATCATCACCTCCTCTTTCTTCTGGAGCCTCCGTCTCTTCTTCAGGCTGAGTTTCTTCCTGAGACGGTGTTTCTTTTTGGCTGAGGAGATCTGAGAAGCGTTTCCATCTGCGCGAGCAGAGAAACAAGATGTACAATAATCAGTCAACTTATACAACTATTGCCACTGATAAACTGTTAAAGCTGGTTTACTTTAATTAAATCTTCAAGGTTGAGAAATAAAAAGTATTTCTGAGTTTCTTTCTACCTGTTGCATCCAATTTCTTTTCTTTGTCTTTGTCGCCCCCTGCTGGTCTTTCATCAGACTGCAGCGCCTCTTTCTCCTGTCCTCCCTTCTTCTTCCTCTTTTTCCTCTTCTTCTTTTTCTCCGTTGTCTCTGCCGGACTCATGGGATTCTCCGCCTTCGTCTCCTCTACCACTCCCGTCGCCTCGCTCTCCTCTTCTTCCACATCTTTAACCTTCTTCTTTTTCTTTTTAATTTTGTTTTCCGAAGGAGTGACAGGAGTTTCCTCATCCTTCTCTTCCACCTCATCTCTCTCCCTTTTCCTTTTCTTAGCCTTCTTCTCTGATGGAGTTACCTGAAACACCTCCTCCTCCTCCTCCTGCTTCTCCTGCTTCTCCTCCTCCTCCTCCTTCTCCTTCTCCTCGTTCTGTTCCTTGTCCTCCGTCACCTCCTGCTTTTTCCTTTGGTCTCGTTTTTTCTTTTTGGCAGACTTGGAGGTGAGAGGAGTGTCACTGATTGCGTCTATGATGGATGTGTCTGTGGTTGATTCTCCAGTTGCCGTTTCTGTGTCCTTTTTGCTCTTCTTTTTCTTTTTCTTGGGAGTCTTCGTGTCTTCGCAGGACTCGACCTCCACAGGGAGCAGTTGGCTGGTTTCTCGCTCATCTGCTTCTCCGTCTTCGACTTGAATGTTGAGGATGATGGAGTCGTCTGGGTCCGCTCGCTCTTCTGCAGCCGCCACAGTCGCCTTTTCTACAGCAGATCAGGAAAATGAAAGGAAGAGCTTCTTCTTTCTCTGGGTAAAGCACCATGCATTAGAGAAAAGTGCAAAGTGTTTTAAAATGATTGTGTTACCAGTGTCAGTGATGGGACGGTCAGCAGCGTTGCATTGGTCCTCTGGGGTTGACGACACCTCAGTCTGGTTCTCAGGCTTCAGTGAGGACGTCAGTTCACTGCCCTGAGTAAACACACATACACAAACCACGTTTACATTCTTATCATCTCCCTGCTCCTGGAAAAGCCTTTAAAAAATAGATTTCTGGTACCTTAGATTTATTGTCCTCCTCTGCTTTCTCGTCCTTTTCTTCCTCTTTTACATTTTCAGAGTCACTTTCAGGGTCTGGAAAAGATGACAACACAGCTGCCATTATATGTTTTAAAGACTATAGTCTTATGTATTTTGTCAGGACATCATAGTTTAAGTATTATGGCATTTAGAGACAAACTGAAAATGTCCTGCATGAATCATGAATTCAGCACAGGCACAATCAAAATGACACTGTATTGATGATGATACAATAAGTTTCTCAGTCAAAAAGATTTGTTCTGCAAAACAGAAACTTCAGCTACTTGCCAAGCTGAACTTTCTCCAAACTACCAGAGCTTTCACACATGTAAGACAGAAGACCGCCCTGCTTTACAGACGGGGAACTTGAGAGCAAGTTAAGCTTTGTTGTATTTTGGATTCAGTCGACATCTTTGTTTGATTAGCATCTCCAGAATCCAACTCATGGGCCTTTTCCCACATTTTAGCCTCTGACAAACAAAAGCACAGGTGGAACTTTTTAATGATGGCTTACAAAGTCAAAACGTCCTCTCAGCTTTAGTTTCTGCCCCAGAGTTATGATTTCATTCAAAATACTTTGGTCAGTGAGATTGAGACTGTGATTCTCAGGCTAGTCAAGCTCCAGTTTGATGAACAAGCTCTGACAAGCTGAACAAACCCCTTTAAGAAGTTAAGCAAGTGACTGACGTTGTGGAAAACACCTCTGAACGGAGCTGCCAGAGCCGTTTCTCTGGGCTTTGGCAGCAATCCTTCAAAAATCTTTACAAGTTTTGGCGCAGGGTCCGAATGCCTCAAGGTGAAATCTTTGACTTTATGTCTTACCTTCTTCTCTGTTCCCTTTTTCTGCACATAAAATGATCCAAAAGTTCTGCACTCAAGCAGCTAGATACACGATGCTGCCAACACACGGAAATACAAAGCACTTCTTTGTCCTCCAAAATAAAATGGAAAAAAAATCTCCACTTTCAAACAAATCTTAAGAGTTTTCAATCTGAATTTTAAGTGTTCATTCAATGAGCCAAGGGTTGAAAGCAGGTCCTGTATGAAAATGAATTAAAATACAGGAAATAACGATACAACACACAAAAAAATCATAAAATATCTAAAAAAAAAAATCTGACATTTATAAACCTAATGATTAATAATATGTAGATTAACCGGTAAGGAAAATGGTTGTTAATTAAAGTCCTGAAATAAAACACAAAGAGGTCTTTTTTACTTTTCTAAAAACCACAGCCTTTCATGACTTTTATGCTTCTGCAGCACCAGGTAATATTTAAAAAATCTGAACACCATCATGTGGTCTTTCATCAGCGTCTTTGAAATCCGCTGCAGGGGCTGTGAAAAAGGAAACAGCCACATCAAACCTGCTGACATCGGCCTCTGAGCTGGTCCTTCACAACAGCCTGTGATTCTTGTCAGCGCAGTGAGAAAGAGGCAGGAAAGATGCCAAACATAACAGGTAACGACCAAACGGCTTAGCAAACATCTATTGGTTGTTCATACCTGAAGGGGGCGGGGCTTCGCTCTCTGCCGGCCGGCGATTGGTCTCCTCAGCTGTCAGGTCCGAGCTGGTCGGTTCGGCCTGGGTGGATTTCAGTATGGGGGAAATAACAGGTCAACAACAGTCTCTAACACCAGACACAAAGACTTTCTCAGAATATTTTTTTTTTCTTCATTTAGACGTACTTATTTTTTGGCTTTATTAGTATTTAATTTTTTTATTTTGTGAAAGACGTTTTCTCACACTCAGTCAGTGTGAGAAAACAAAAAAGCTGCAGTGAGTCACAGTTTTTTGTCAGTTCTGATTTAAGTAATGTGAGCATGAGCCAGAAAATGGCTCTAGGACATGAACTGTCTGAAATGATAATTTGCTGGCAATACAGTGATTAATGAAATCTTATTATCATTCATCCAAGGTGGATTTTAGGATACTGGGGACCAAGAGGTTCTGTATTCCAAATCTCAACAAATATACAACCAGAGACCAACGCTGCACCTTTGCAGCGCCGTCTTCCTCATCTTCTGCCTCCTGAGTGCAGGGAGGCGTGGCCTCTGTTTGACTGACAGCTGTCTGCTCTGATGCAGAGGTTTCGTCTGCGGCATTTGAGGCGTCCATGGCTGCTTCTGGCTCCTAAGGAAGAAGATCAGGGCAGAATAAAGAGCTATTTAATCTGAATGATAAAGACTATTATGATCATAATGTTAACCATGTTCACCACTTTAAGTTTAGCTTGTTAACATGCTGACATTCGCTACTTAGCAATAGGTATTTCATCATACACCAAAGTACTGGACATGCAGAGGTTTAAATGAAGTTGACAACTTTGTGTTGGAGTTTACTCTAGTTGACTCATATCCACAACATCTTGCACTGTTCACTGTTTTGCACAACAACCTTTAACTTTTTAAAGACAAGTGACGATCAGATTTTTTTTTTTATTGCCAACAGGTACGGTGACATTTAATCCCAAACCTCCACAGGCCAGAATAGTCCTAAAAATCTCATGAGTCAGCGAAGAAAAGCAGCATGCAGTGTTTCCTACTGGAAACTCAACAGCACAAACAATGCACCTCAGCCAGTCACGATCCTCCGCAAAATAAGATTCAGATGTGCAGAGGGTGAGCTGAGGAAATGAGCCAGCTGAGCCAAGAATCAACAGCTACTCCCGTCTTTATGAGCTGTGGTTAAAACTGATTAACAGTTCTGCTTATTTCTTCCCTCGCTACACTGACGTTCAGTGGACTAGGATGAAAGTAATAAAGTACAGGTAGCAGTTTAAGACAGGGAGTTAGGTTCTTTTCTTTGGAGTACTGCTGGAAGATTTTACTGAAACGTATAAACTGCCAAAACAGATCAAACAAATACAGGCAGCACTTAAAAGTTTGAAAAAAAAGTGTTTGTGTCAATGGGAGGAACGAACTTGTACAACCACATACTTCCGATTCAGCCTCAGGTCACTAACCTGCTTCAGCTCATCGTCGACGTCTTCATGCTCCTTACGGCTCTCGCTGTCAGAGCTGGAGGCCGGGGTTTGCCCCTCAGTCTGATCAGAGACAGCTTGTCTGGGGTCGACACAGCTGGAGTTGCCCTGGGTGGATTCAGCAACTTCCTCAGAGGCGGAGGAGCTGGAGCTTTCTGCACCGATAGCTGCCTTGGCAGATGCTTCAATAGGAGCTGACTGAAAAATAGGTACAAGTAGGCAATTAGTGCTATAATTCACCATCTTACTTTAGCATGTTAGCATGCTAGAATTTGCTAATTAGAACTAAACACAAAGTGCAGCTAAGGCTGATGGGAATGTCATAATTCTGCAGGTATTTGACCATGAACTGAAGTATTGGACAAATGGAAATTTAGGTCAGATGTTGGAGCTAGATTATAAAAAAAAAAAAAAAAAAGAAGGAAAAGCCACTAGAAGAAAAGTCAGGGGATCACTTAAATCAACATGATTCATCCTCTGGGAACCATGAATGTCTGTACAAAGTATTCATCAAACAGTTAAGTTGAATTATTTAAGTTAATTAATTTAATTTGACTAGATGGATGAATAGGACAACAAAAGCCACTGAAACCAAAACAGCTTTTAATTCTGTTCAGTAGAAACATCTTTGTTTTGATAGCTTTTGATTGCTTTTCCTAGCAGAAAGAGGAAAACCTGTGAAAACCGCTTCTCTTCTGCTGTCGGACAAAAAGCAAAGTACTCAGGGTTTCCTGCAGTTATACACAAAGCCACAATGAGCCATTAACACAACGAGACACAGACACACACACACAATTTGTCTCAGAAGATTATCATTCTGTCGCACACACAGTTTCTGTCCAAACAGCATTATCAGCTGCATCACTGAGCCAACATAAAAGAACAGAGACAAGACTTGGATGGACACACACACACACACACACACACACACACACACACACACAGTCGAGATAACAACAGAGCAAACTTACACAAACTAACTGATACAGGACAGACGAGTGGATGTGTGTGTGTGTGTACTTCAGAAGAATAAAATAACACTGCAGCTACTGTTCATCTATCAGCACATTATTACAGTGACTGGACAACAGTTATGTGTGTGTGTGTGTTGTATCATGATGGTTGGTTCCCTCCTGCTGCAGCAATATTTCACTGTAGTTCAAGTTTGTATATAAAAAGTTTACTTGCTTTACTTTCTTTTTAGTTTCTTTAATTTTTTAAAAACTTTCTAAACACTTTGTCGTCACATTTCATGACCTTCTCTTTCTCGTGGAATCAGCTTTGAACGCCTATAAACTGAAGATATAAATATTTCTGTATTTATCTTTCATTTTTCAGCTGACTCCCATTGTTTATAGGATCAGAACTGATGATCAATTAACTGTGATATACTTACTTTTTGAGTTTTGCGCTGTAAAAATTTTGTTCTATGATAATCTCATCCCTCCTGAACATGTTGGAGTTTATAATAAATTAGATGTAGACATTATATTCTTGGATGTTTGGATAATCTTTCCACACAGCAGCCAGTAGCTGTAATCTTTCTTTCCATGAGGTATCTTTCTATATTTAATGTCTTCTCTGGATCACGTGTATGTTTCGGATGTCATGTCATTATATACTGTAAAAACTGTGACCTGATCTCCTAATTCACAACGAGCCTGATGAAGCTGACATGGAACACGCTGCTTGATCTTCCACTTAGTTACCAAACAATTCTAGTTCTAGTTAGTCCAAAGCCAAATTAGTTGATTATTTAACTAATAGTTGCAGCTGCCGAGACAAGTTCACATCAAACTGTTGCACAGTTCACATGCAATTCACAATGCAACCTGTACTCCCACAGGAAGCACAGCATATTAGAAAGACAACATTTTTTCCGTATGAGGACAGTGGATAGATGCTCATTTTTACTGCTGCAGACACGGCCACAGCCGGCCGGGTCACTGCTCTCCATTTTTCCTGCATACACCAACACGGGTGCCAATCTCATCTCCCGGCAACGGTGGCAAACAGCTGGACTTCACTGACGAACAGACGGCGCAAGGAGCACACAAATGGAAAGATCAATAAAACAGTGGGAAAGCAGAGAGGGAGTGATCTAACTGGTTCAAAATCGAACAAGCACGGTGTGAAAATGGCCTAAAGTAAAGCCTGGCTTCCAGCTGAGCAGCTCCACGGCAGCAGCAGAGGGAGAGGACGACGTTTTCCCTTCACCCTCCAATCAGAAACCTGTCTCTCATCTCTCACTTCTACGCTACAGCCACCGTGTGAACACTGCGTTTATGTCTCCGGGTATCTGCTGTCAGTACACTGCTCTGTGTCGAATACTGTTTGACAAACGGCGCTCATGTCTTGCTCACCTCTTGTTCCGTTTTTGTTTCCTCCTCCTGCTTATCATCCTCCTCTTCCTCCTCCTCCTCTTCACTGTCAGAGGAGTCAGAGCTCTCATTGTCCAAGTCTGGTGTTTTGGTTACACCGGCAGCATCCAGCAGACGCTCAGGGACGGTCTCAGCGTCTTTCCCCACACAGCTGAGCTCTGCACTGGATGACTCCACACCATCTGCCTTGGACTCTGAAAGAGGAGAGAAATAATTTATACTGTGTTTCAGACAGGGGTCACACTCACTGATACCAAGGTTAATGCTGGAAACCGAAAAGAAAAATCAAAACCGGGTGCAAAAATATTAAAAATACACGTTCATACAACGTTCATTCACTCATTTCAGCTGTGACAATGATTTTCAAACTCGAAACACGCACACACAAAATGAATAAAAATAAACAGACAATAAGTAAATAAAGTTTTACCAAGTGGAGGTTTGGCATCAACGTTATGTTTCTCTGCGATGCTGGAGAGTTTGGTGTCTGCGCCCTCTTCTTCTCCTTCTTCTTCTTCTTCGCTGGTGGCAGGTTCAGGTTTGATGGTGCTTTTGTTTAAAGCGGCGGCATCTTCTGTCTCCTGCTTTGCATCTTGGGCTAGAGAGCACAGCCTACAGTGCGCGCGCACGCACACACACACACACACACACACACACACACACACACACACACACATATTTCCTATAACTGGGTGTTTGAAAAGGCTATTTAGGTTTATAAAATGTTGCTGTAATGGCCTCAATATAAAACAATATTTTTTCTGGATGTTATATATATACAACGTGGGGGTTCACGGCTACAGACTCAAGTTCCTCCAAGTCCATGTATGAAACCAGTTTGTCCCAAATCCACGCAGACTAAAACTGAGCAGGTTTTTACAGCGTAGTGTGTTCACCATTGGAAAAGTGACAAAATAAAGTATAGTCAGACCAGACAGCACAATGCAATGAAACAAAGGACGTGGCGGAGCTGCTCACAGCTGGAAAAATAAAAAATAAAATAAATTGTGGCTGGTGGTCAAAAGACGTTTAACTTCCAAAGCTGCTGCATAATTTCTAATGAAATAGGTTCTGTGCAGAATGTGCAGTGAGGCTTTGGAGCACAGCAGGTGACGTATTTTGGAGGAAATAAATTCCTGACGAGTGAAAAGGAGCTGAAAGTGTCTCCTGACATGTTTACTGCAAAAAGAGACCAGGGACCAAATCATCAGTCACTGAACGTCATGTCGAGAACGTGTTAGCAGCCAGAGGAAGTTATTTTGACAGGGGAATGTGTGAGCAAGTAACTTATTAGCAGGGAGGGGAGAATTAGTTCAACTTGAAAAAAAAAAAAAAAACTTGGACGAGCTACAAAAATATGGAATTTCCATCCTTCTTCAATGGAAGTGTTTCATAGTTCTACAGAGAAGAGTTTTACCAGGGAAAGGCCTTCACAGATGAGGATCTCATCTTCCGACTAATAGTTTCTCATGGAAGCTTTCCCAACATGACTAATTTAATAAAGTGGCATCTTCAAAAAAAAAAAAAAAAAAGCTTCTTCCAAGAACAGCTGCAGGAAAATCATCAACATAAGCTGACGTCGCTCACTCAGTCTATTATCTGCTGCTCATTTAATCCTTCTCAGAGTGGCAGGGGTTTGAAGCCAATCCCAGGATGCACTGGGCAGAAGAGCCAAAAACACACACAACGAATCGCATCCTGTTCATATGGACCATTTGGATCCTACAATCTGTGTCTTTGGACTGTGTAACCTGCTGAGTTTAGTTTAGCTGTTTACAGCTGAAACTTGTGATTAAAAAGCAGAACTCACTTCATCCATCCTGTGTAGATGTCATGTAGGTTGGAGCTCTCCGCTGGTGTTTCCACCTGCACACACAAACAAGCATAAACACATTAAAACCATTCAATATGAACCACAGTGCCTCTGAAACTTTCCCAGCATTCACCAAATTCTCCCCTCGAAGGAGTTCATCTAGGTTCCATCTGTAATCAAGCGGCTGGACAATATTCCTGCAACTCAGCTATGACGACAGAGATAGGGGAAAAAAACAGGGTTTAAGGGGAAACAGCAAATTTCCTGTGGTTTAGGAACGCTTCCACTTTGATGCCGCACGCTCCCGGAAATGAATCCATGCAGCAACATACAAAAATAACAATAAGAGAGCATGTGAGGAATTCAAGGTTCAGATGGAGGAACCTAAAAGTCTGTCTGCAACTTCTGACCACAATATTTTTAGGCCACAGGCCTGAAACCTGAAGCTTCTGTCTGACCACAGCTCAGGTTTCAGCTTTTGAAAAGAAAAACACATCATTACGTTGGCAGCATGACTGAAAAAATTTTATAGCTGAAAGAGAGAAAGGAACAACGCAGTGACTTCATTTATAGAGTTATTCAAGTCACCAGTCTGAACAGAGCAGATTTGAAATTTAGGGTTTTTTTTATCTTGGCAAAGTTAATAGAACATTAAAAAAAAAAAAACAGAGAAGGTGAGGCTTCAACTTAGCAGCGTGAGGCCCATTTTACGGCCTGTGTGTCTGGTTGCATTGTGGCTATGCACATGGTTCGACATTTTACATCTAATGATTAATTTCATCATAGATTAATCTGTCAATAATATTTTCAATTAAGTGTTTGGTTTCTAAAATATAATTTTAAGATTTCTATCACAACAAAGTAGCATCATTAAATGTCTTGTTTGTGGTTTGTTCCAACAAGACAACTGCAAAAATACCCCAGTTTTCTATAAAGTAAGACGAAGAAACTCAGCACATTCTCGCTTTTAAGAACCTGAAGCCATCGCATGTTTGGAATTTCTGCTTGTAAAAATGACTTTAACTGTTTAATCGATTACCAAAATGACTGCCGATTAATTATCTGTTCATCAACTAACTGATTAATCAACAAATCATTGCACTTCTTGTACATTTACTCAATAATGAACAACTATAATCACTAAATACGATAAAAATGTATGGAGGTTTTGAATGCAGTGTCACCGTGTAGCAGTGGGCCTACAGCAGGGCTGTTTTTACAGCCATGCAGCTCCTGTAACATTATGTTCTTTTCCTCCAGGAGGCCTGAACAAGGAGCCATGTGCTTTAACACACACACACACACACACACACTCACACACACACACACACACAACACACAACACACAACACACAGGGCTGCACAACAGCAACACTGAAGCACAACACACATTTATATTTAATTCAGCTTCTTATATAACATGCACAGCACGAATGTCCGCCCAAGAAATGACAACAAAAGCATCAATATAATCAAATTTAAGAAAGATCAGAGAGGTGGGACCCAGTCAGGTCGGGTCTGCACCGACTCAGGCTGCAAACGCTGACGAATCGGACCAAACTTCTTACCTGAGAAACGTGTCTCTCCAGCACCTTGGCAGCCTTCTGGTATCCGTTCACCTTCAGGTGCTGGTAGATTAGAAACAGCAGAGCGTCGTCCTCCTCCGCGGCCATGACGGGACCGACTGACACGACGAGGAAACGGGATAAAAAGGTGAATATTAGAGACGAGTTATTAACAGCTCAGTTGGTGCTCGCTATTCTGCCTGTGCCCATGTGCGCCGCCGACGCCCCCCTCGAAATGCAGCATGGGAAGTGGAGTTTTTTTTTTGTTTCAGGGCAACATGGACGACGACTACACAAGTAACTTCTGAGATGATTTATTTCAATGGCATGAACTAAAATAGACCTATAACACACGGCTGAATGCGAAAAGGCTTTTTTATTTCTTTTTACTGCCAGACAGAAAATAACAGCACACTTTGTTATTAATTTCTCTGTTTAAAGGTTTAATAAGGGGCTCATGACTTTTCCCAATGAAGCCAAAAGTAACGGAGCACATTTAACTAGGTTTAGACTGAAAGAGCAAATGATGTACAATTAAAATGAATTGAAGAGTAAAGATCTGTAAGGAGTCAGTTCATGAACTCTGGAAACATTTAAAAGGATTTTTGGCATTAAAAAAAACTGCATTACTACTTCTACATGGAAGTACTGGTAATTTTGATTTTTTTTTAAAATAGATGTACTACTAGGAATGGAAAACATTAACATATTCTAATATGAAAAATTATGAGTTAGTAAGACAATTCTTTCATTTTTTTTAACCACTTATTTTTTGACTTATTGAATCAGAATTATGCCATATTTTGTCAGCTGAAGTCAAAATTGTGACTTGATATTTCAAACAAATGACCTATAAGGAAGATTTTTTTTGATACTCTAGCTCTTAGTGGGTCATAATTCAGTTCAGAGTTAGAAAGTCAACATTTTGACTCATGGTTTTGACTTGTGCATTTCTTTTTTATCATCATTGTTAACCTTTCATTCTACATTTTTTCTTTCACTGACAGAAATGGGCTTCCATAGCCTCTATGAATCAATCCACGGATAAATTCCTTAAAAACCTTTAGTGTAATTACACTGAAAAGCCTGAATAAGTTAGAATTCATTTTAAAGGCTCAATCTGTGAACGAGTGAACAACTGTTTCTCCTCTAAAGGAGCTACAACAATCTCTGGCAGCATTCTTTCATGTACTGCTCACTGCCAAACAATAAGCCCCTAATAAATCACACACCAACTCTTTCACCGCTTTGTTTGTTGGAAACTTGGAGTGGGACAAATTGCCGGTCTGGGATGCTCTCCCACAGAGTCAGAGAGTCCCACTGCAGCCTGGGCTGCTTGGATTTCTCAAATGGAGACAAAGAGCTTGAAATGACAGAGGTTAGAAGAAATAAACTGGACTTTAAAGTGAGCTGGAAGGAGTCGTCTAACTGGGGCCGCAGAGAGACTTTCCTTCATTCTTTCTGCCTAATTTACGTCTTGGTGCTGTCAATCATACATTCCATCAATTCATCCATCCCTCCATCATCCACACAAGAGTCATAATTAGGGACAAAAGAATTTCTGCTCATAACTTTCAAAATAAAAGCACAGACTGAGGAAACGGCCTCAGCAAGTCTTGGGTTTTTACAAAGTTTACATTGTGTGCAGCTTCAACCAAGAGGCTGAAGCTGCACACAGTGTAAACAGGTTTACTGCTTATCGTTTACCATCTGTGGCCTTTGCCAGATGCACAGCTACAGCTGCAAGAAATGAACACAACATTCAAAATATTTCACTCAGTTTAATCGAACTCTCCTTCTCGACCCAATATAATAAGCAGGAAATACAACATAATCATATGATCTTCATATAACATATCTAAAACTATTGGACATTGTTTTGTTGTTATTATTATTACCTTCAGTTTCTATAGAATATAGAATATATATTTTATAGGATTGTATTATCTCTATTATTATGTATTACCTCTTTGTCTCTGTGCTGATTTCTTCAGGGGAAACAATTAAATCTATTAATCTGCCAATTTCTTTCTGGATTGATCTTTTTGTATCTAAAATGCCACGAACAGTGAAACACGTCTGTCTCAGTTTCCAGCAGACAAAGTCATGTCATCAAAACTGCTGTTTTGTTCAACCAACAATGGAAAATATAAAAAATACTGACTCTGCTGTTTACTTTATTTTGGATAAAAGTTTAATCCATTGTCAAAAATAGTTGCTTAGATAAGTTTTCTTAGAGCTCTAGAAGTCTTATTTGATCATATAACATAATGTTGTGGACCATTTTTTCCCCCAAACATTTGTAATCATGAATGTTTAGTGTTTGTTGATTATGTTTGCTTTCCTCTTAATCCAATCCTTACTGCTACAGGATACCCCGTTTCCTGTGAGGGGTAATTGGAGCTTTAATTTCTTGATTGATCTGACCTATTTCCGGTCTCATCCTGATTATTGTTGGACGGCTTGATTCAGGTTTGCATGCGTACAGTCCGTTGCGTAAAGAGAGAGAAATTCCTGGTTTTCTCCGGGCTGCCAGCTGGCTCCTCTGCCCGCGTACCGCTCCAGCCGCTCGGCTCGGCTGATGGTGCTCTTCGCGGTCACACAACCACAGGCGGGAGGCTCTGCTTTGGTGACAATAATCTACACATACAAGAAATATACACAAGTAACGTATATACCCGTTAAACGAACAGCGTTCACGGCTTTAACCGTTTTCCTCCCGAGTCAAGTTGTATAAATAAAAGCAAGAACAGCGGATCTTAAGCAATTTCGCCTTCAATATAAAACCCCAAATTAGGAGAAATGTTTTTTTTTTCTTGATGTTTATATTCCACCTTTCTCAGTACCCCCATAATTAACCAATGTAATGTGACATGTAGCTAAATATGTAGTGAAAAGTGGATGGATGAATGAATTCATCACTTAATAGTAAGCTTTTGCTAAAACGAACCCGTCCATTATGTGTCCTGGCAGACAGAAGTTCTACGGCAGACACTAAAACTCAAGATGAAGTTAACTAATAAGGTTGAATTTAATGCTTTTTTTGAAAACCTACAAATACCCTGATAATGTCTGAGTATAAAAAAAAATGGAAACCCTGCACCTAACTAAGCCAGTTAGCAAGCTTTATGACAGGGAAAATATAGGACTGGGGCAGTTCATCTCTTTATATATTTGCTGAAAGACAAAAACAATTCTTGACATTTCTCTCTTTTCAGTAACACTTGATTATGTCTCATAAGGGTATTGGTTTTTGCGTTGAAGCTGCAACGCGTTTGGGCTGAGTGTTTTATTTTGACAGGGCAGACCGGCAGTGTCGGTGTGTTGTCGTGTCACGCTTGACTTTGCTCGCTTTTCATTGGGAGTGCGGACGCTCAGCCCGAAGGAAGGAAGGTAGGTTTTGTGGAAACTTGAGGACATGCGGCGTCCTCTACAAACTTTACTCAAACCGAACTTTGCCCGAGCTGAAGAAGGACCCGAAGCGTGAAGAATGAACTGAGCCGAAGCAGAGAGGAAGAGGAGAGGAGGGGGGAGAAGAGCCGTTCACTCCCATTGATCCCGTATCGAGGTATTGATTTAGGCCTGGCTCTGAAATAACACAGCTGGTTTTAGGAGTAGATGCAATGAGAAGTGAGCTGATTTTAAGCATAACGTTGATTGTTTTATTTGCACTTGGATAAACTGTCAAATGAAGATGAATGACTGATAATGAGGAATACTGTATTTACAATAGGACTCGGTCATTTCTTTAAAAGAAAAAAAAAAAACAAACCTTGATACAGGCTGCAGACTTCATCAGAACAAAATTTATGCAGGACCAGTCTGTGCTTGCATACTCTCAGCTAACACACTCACAAGAGAAGAGCTCATGTCCAGCACTGACACACACAGATAGAGGGAAAGGTGTGCATATGTGTGTGTGTGTGTGTCCTCTTCTGTTCCCATGACGACCAGTGTCTCACCTGATGGGAAACCAGTTGAGACATCAGTAGTACTGGTTTCTGACTGCTTTGAGTCACCTCTCACATGTGAAATCAACATGGATTGCTGCTCTGGGCTTTGAAGTTTGTAAACATGTCACAGGTTATATAGACACATACAATGTGCTGTTTCCGTCCGAGCCGATTTCTGTTTTTTTAAAAAAAACTTTTTGTCTGGCTCATTTCATTATAAACGAAATATCTTTGGACTGTTGGCTGATCAAAACAAGCCGTTCACAACTTGTGAATATTTATTGACAAATTTATCAGCTGATTAATTGAATGAATAATGGACAGATCGATCTATTGCAACATAGCACCCTCAATAAAAACTGAGGTCTCAGCAAAAAAAAAAAAAAATTAATAACGTTATATAATTTTAGTGTCAGATTTATTTAGGAGACAAAGGAGGCCAAATGCGTAACAGAATGTAATAAATAATAAATACCAATAATCTTTCACTCGTTCCTTTTATTAAATAAGCCAGGTTAGGATGAAATTTACTGTGACAGTGGTGAAAGAAGTTTTCAGATCCTTTACTTAAGTAAAAATACCAAGTACAGTAATGTAAAAATACTCCATTACAAGTCCTGCATTTAAAATTCTATCTAAATAGAAGTACAGAAGTGTTATGAGCAAAATGTGCTTAAAGTCTGAAGATGAGTTGAAGGTCGAGCAGATAAAATGCTCTGTGACAGATCAGATCGAGTTTTATGGGCTTATTTTGTCTTTTATTGAAAATCTTAATCTGAAAAATAACTATATCAAATCAATGCAGGTGATTAACTCGTTATTTATTTCACTTTGAACTGAGATCATATTAGGAAATTTGCCATCTGACAGATATTTTGGAATTCTGTTAATATTCTGGTAGCTCTCCCTTTAATATTACTAATCAATGAGCAGAGAACTTTTTTATTGTTAGTACTGGATTTTATTATCAGTGTGATAAAGTACCTTAATCTGTGAAATCCCTGTCTGGTTATGTTTTCCATAAACTGTAAACGCAATTGTTTTTCCAAAAATTAAATCACTATATAACTGAATATATAAAATGATATCTGCAGTAATAGAGGATTTTATAAATGTTGCACACTCCTGCATCGTATTATGTAAGAGGTTTTATAAAATGCAAAAGCAGTCGATCAGAGAATAGTGCGAAAAGTCCTGCACGTTCAAACCGGTGTGTCTGTTCTCCCTCAGGCATGACTAATATTTTCATCACTTTTTATTGGTATTATTCAGGTCCAAAGACTGTAAATGGTTAAAGACGTCCTCCTCTGAGTTTTAGCTCTCCCTCTCTTCCAAATGAATGTGTTTCAGATCACAGTTACAGCCAAGTTGGCAAGTCCGTCTCAAATGTGGTTTTATGATCTACAGTTATTCCTCCAGCGATGGCACGCTTGTGTGAATTTGAGCCGACTCAAACATTTTTGAGCTCTGCTTCCCTGGTTCATAGACGTTCTCGCTGTATTGTTAAGTTCTTTTTTTTTTTTTTTTTTTGCTCCCTGCAGGGCTCCTGTAGTAAAGATGCAGGCTGCTGCTGCTCTGGCTCTGACCGTGCTGAGTGTTCTCTTCAGCCTGGACTGCCTGTGTGCCCACAGGTCCAACACAAACCAGACACAGCACCAGAACGACAGAAACACTCAGAGTGACGAGGCAGAGCCGAAGCAGAGGAACCAGCCGCACATCATATTCATCCTGACAGACGACCAGGTGGGCGTGAAAGAGCCGTATCATGATCAGTCAGCTGCAGCGATTAGTCAGTTCACTGTTTCGATAATCAGTTTCAGTCATTTTTAAGGTAAAAATATTCAGTTCCAGTTTCTCCTCATTCTCCATCAGTTATCTCAGAAGAACGGTTCTCCATCTTGTGGTTGGTGGTGTAAACAAATAAATATATAGAGCTAAAGTGGCTCCTACAAAAAAAGAGGATATAAACATTTGAACAGTAATCAGAGAGTTTCTAACATCAGGGAAACAAGAATCATGTAGGAAAAGGTTCTTGCCAAGTGCTGAGCCTAATGTTGTTGGACATTTAACCGAACTCTTTAAATCCTCCGTGACTCTGTGACAGGGCTTCAATGACATCGGCTACCACAACCCGACCATCAAGACCCCCACTCTGGACAAACTGGCGGCGGAGGGCGTCAGGCTGGAGAACTACTACGTCCAGCCCATCTGCACCCCGTCACGCAGCCAGCTCATCACTGGCAGGTACAGACGTGTCTTTAATGGACTCCTGCATGAAAGGCGGGCACTTTGTCCATCTGCACTTGGAACTGTCTGACAAATACTTTCAGCACTCATTCACTAACTCTGGTCTTATTTTGCTGTGGTCTGAGCTGAGAGCAGAACAGTCGCTGAGTCTGAGGCACTGCTTCGAATGAGGCAGCTGCTCCGAGTAATCTGATTATTGATTAGGCAACCGGTTGTGAGGCCCAACAGTAGATCCTGTGTGAGCAGCTAATAACAAGCCTTTTTTTTTTTTTTCAGATATCAGATCCACACCGGACTTCAGCACTCTATTATCAGACCCAGCCAGCCGAGCTGTCTGCCTTCACACATGGACACACTGCCTCAGAGGCTCAGAGAGGCCGGCTACACCACACATATGGTCGGCAAGTGGCACCTAGGCTTCTACAGGTAAGAAGGAGACTGTACAGGTGTTAGTATGAATGAATATAACCAGGGGTTTTCATTGTATGATCACTGTTAACAAACTACAGAGTTATTTACTCAAACACTTTGCTAATTAGGTGAAGTTATTTCAAACTCCCACTAATCTGATGCTGGAAAGGTGCAGGGGGCAGCTGAAACATACCGACGCCTCGAGTTCAGTCTGGGTCCTTAGCCTTCATTCACACACGTGGGATGCCGCCACTATGTAGAACTTTAACAGACAGACAGCGCTATGAAAGGTTACACGAATATGAAGGTGTTAACACGATCATTTATCTTTCACCTGTCTTTCAGGAAAGCATGTCTGCCCACCAGGAAGGGTTTCGACACTTTCTTTGGTTCTTTAACAGGAAGTGTGGATTACTACAGGTAAATTAGATGACATCTGTGCATCAAGTGACACATTTGCTCTCTGTCTTTCTACCATGTATTTCAGTAACTCACATTTCTCCCTCTGTCTCCAGTTATGGGTCCTGTGACGGCCCAGGGCTATGTGGGTACGACCTCCATGATGACGAGGGCGTGGCGTGGGGCCAGGAGGGAAAATACTCCACGGTGCTGTTCACACAGAGAGCTCGCAAGATCCTCGAGAGTCACAACCCCGCAGACAAGCCGCTCTTCCTGCTGCTCTCCCTCCAGGTATAACGCTGAGGTTTGAGCAGAAATGTGTCAGTGAAAGAAGCTGTGTAAAACACCATAAGTCTAAAGCCCTTCACATAGAACTGCAGCTTTGCATACAGGGAGAAAACTTGTTTTCACAAAATGCTGCAAAAATGGGTCAAATAGATTATAGCCTGACATGTGTTTTGATGCTGTGTTGGTTTATGTCTGGATGTGGACAGTCAGAGAAGTTGGGAAAAACACATTAAAGTGTTTGTTTGTTTGGCTATCTATGAGCATCAGAAATTTATTGAGAGACTGTTTGGCTCATATGGACCCAAAGCAGTTGATTAAAAGCACGCCACACAGAAACTGTAACTTGATGCTAAAAGCATTTTAACTCAAAAGAGGGAGGAAGAGAGATTTGTTTATTGTCGATTTTATGGGAAGCTGTGTTCATTTGATTTGAAGTTTCTGACAGAATGTAGCCGAGTTGGAAAATAAAGGGCCGTTTTATTTGATTTTCTCTATGAAGGAGTAGAGAACACTGAGTTCCAACATATGCACCATGAGTTAGTGCCATGGGTCATTCAGGGAAACGTAGGAAACCACAAAGTAAAGTAGGTTAACATAAAAAAAACCTTACAAAATAACTATAACAAAGTTGGTACAGATTATACAGTTTATCTAAGAATAAAGGCACTTTCCACTTAAACCAATACAGTGGATGATATAAGATTAATGCTGATCACATTTTCAACCAGTTCTTTAAACTGTACAAAGTGAAAATATGTAAATAAATCAGAAATGTTTTCCACCAGGCAGTTCACACTCCTCTACAGCCTCCGAAGCCCTACATCTACCCCTACCGTGACATGGCCAATGTCGCGAGGAGAAAGTTTGCCGCCATGGTTTCCACGGTGGACGAGGCGGTCCGAAATGTCACCTACGCCCTCAGAAAGTACGGATACTACAAGAACAGTGTCATCATCTACTCCACCGACAACGGTGCCCAGCCGTTTACGGGAGGCAGCAACTGGCCACTACGAGGCCGTAAGGTATCATTAAATTACTGTAAATAACTGTAAAGGGGTTAAAGATGTAAGAGTTACCTGAACAGTTACCACACGTGGAGTTACCATAGAAATACCTGCTCGTATATTAAAAAAAAAAATCAGTGAAAACGAATGGACGTCAGAAAAAAAAGACTACAACTTAACTTCATTATTGTGTTTTCAGGGGACGTATTGGGAGGGTGGAGTCCGAGGCGTGGCGTTCGTCCACAGCCCCCTGCTGAGACGCAGGAGACGGGTCTCCAAAGCTCTTCTCCACATCACTGACTGGTTCCCCACACTGGTGAGCCTGGCCGGGGGAAACATCAGCCAGGTCAGTGGAGCTCAGATGCCACAGAAAATGCACACTGACCATTTCATTGTGCTGTAAAACAGACCAGAGACAGGGATTCATTTCTCACCACGGACACCCAGTGTACCAGCAGAAGCACTCATGTTACTGTAAGGCTGTTCAGAGTCCACTGAGTTCAGGTTCTGTAGTTCTCTCACCAAACATTGTCCTCAGCCTGCGTCTCCCTCTGATTTCACATCAGTGCACGAGATTATTTGTGTTGACTGTGGAGCTTCTACTGTAAAACTGTCACCAGTTTACTATAATGTAGATAAATGTGCTCTGGACCTCTAATGATAAGTGCGCTTTTTTTAAACACTGGCTTCGTAGATGCTTTGTGTTTTAGCTCAGACGTAAATTTCTTTCGTTGGAAAGTCAGTGCGGTCTGTGCACAGCGCCTAAAAAGCTTTGCTGGCGTGATGTGCAAGTAGGTTTCCAGTGCCAGAGCAGATGAGCAAGGCTATCTTGGCAACCGTCAACACACATATCTGACTAATCCAGACACTCAACAGCCTCTTTAAGAAAGGTTTTTACTGTATATTCCTGCGTAAATGCACAAATACTTCTTCTGGCAACATAAAAGGAAACGTGGACAGTGTTCAGGGTTTCACATTATCTCCTATCACTCATAAAAAGGAACCTCATTACCTTGCTTTGTTTTCTTTGTGATCAGAGTCAGGGCCTGGATGGTTTTGATGTTTGGCCCACCATCAGTGAAGGGAGAGAGTCACCTCGTCACGAGATCCTTCACAACATCGACCCCCTGCACAAAGCTCCTGCTCAAACCATGACCTGGGACGCGGACACAGAGGAAGCCTCAGGTGACGCAGAGCATGAAAAAGAAAGCATCAGAAGTTAATTTACGCAAAAGCTACTTGACTGTCAATGTCGATGTTGATACCAGTGGTGATAGATATAGTATTTATCATAATGATGTGTATATTTAGTGGGATCATTGTGTATTTTGGTTGCTCTTACATTTTATGTCACTGTACAGTGTTATTCTTAAGAACGAAGCAAACAGCGAAAAGTTAGAGGAGTGTTTACTTTTTATGCCTCATTCATCAGACCTGTGTGATTTCTTTGATCTGTCAGAACGCAGCTCAAAAGACCCCGCGTTTAAGAAGCCAAAGAAGAAGAAGGTCCTGAGGCAGAAACCAAAGCAGAAGTCGGCGTTCAAGTTAAAGACCGCCAAGAAACATGCTGCTAAACCTAAACCCAAATCCCTTCCCAAACCGAAGCAGAAGCCCCTCCTGAAACCAAAGCCCATACCTAAACCCAAGACCAAAGCCTACTCTCAGCACAGGTCCCTGCCCCATCACAGGCCACATCTGAAGTCCTACTCCAGTGGTACTCCACCAGTGTCAGGAACATCCCGCCCCAAAGCTCAGGTCCAGTCAGGTTTAAGGTCAAAATCCTGGCAGACCGTATCCCAGAAGCAGAACTTGTCAAGGTCTGGATCACCTCAGCCAAAATCCAAGACACAGCTCAAATTACATTCAAAGTCAAAGACCAGGAGGATGCGGTCCCAATACCAGAATATGTCCCAGCCAGGGACAGCCCTGCCTGAGTCCCATCCAACGTCCCAGTTTAGGCCCCCATCATCCCAGCCAGTATGGGACGCATCAGTCCAGGCTGCCATCAGAGTTGGAGAGTGGAAGCTGCTAACAGGAGACCCAGGCCACGGAGACTGGGTCCCCCCACAGGTACTGTACCACGTTTAGACCCATATTAGTCTGATTATTTTTACTCCTCTCTTTCAGATCGATCAAGAAACAATCCCTGTGATTAACTGGAAACTCTGATCCTCAGGTACTCCCCACTCTACCTGGCCGCTGGTGGAACCTTGAGCGCACCTTCTCGTCTTTCTACAAATCCTCCACCCACAGAAACATCTGGCTGTTCAACATCACAGGCGACCCATACGAGCGGCACGACCTGGCAGACCAGAGGCCCGATGTGGTCCAGAAGCTGCTGGCCCGGCTCGCTTACTACAACCAAACAGCCGTGACGGTTTACTTCCCCCCCGACGACCCTCGAGCCAATCCAAACAAGCACGGTGGCGCCTGGGTGCCCTGGGTGGACGAAGAGGAAGACGAGGAGGGAAAATATCAGGGGGTGTACAAGAAAGGTAAGACCAACAGGAAGAAGAGGAAGAAGAAGAGGTGCCAGCTGTGCAAGCTGAGGTCGTTCTTTCTGAAACTCAACACCAGGATGATGTCCAATCGGATCTGAGGAGTCGACTCAGCCAGGGACAGTGTTTCAGCCGTGAGGTGCCTGTGTGAACGACGTCGGCACTTTCTTCATGTTGCTTTTACACTGTTGCATCTTCGTGAAAACCACCACGTTCAATGGAAGTGAACCTCTTTCAAGAACTGTCTCAGTCATGTCCTTTCACTGGCTTCACTCTTCTACGTGTTCCTCTAAAACTCAAGTCAAAATGTCATTTGTAAATATACGTTATAGTCATACACGCAGCACTGTACTGTCCAATATCCTGTCTGAGTTTAGGGATCTGAGGCGACACTGACCGGTGTCCAGCTGGATTGTAAAGACCTCAGGTATAAGACTCTTTTCAGCTGATTTTATAAGACTTTGAAACTTGTTCAGATTCTGCTGTGACCCGTGATTTGATAAAGGTGAACAGAGCTTGGCTCACGGTGCTCACGGTGTTTAGAACGAGGGGCCGTCTCTCAGTTGTCAGTTTTCAGTATAAAAACATTGGTGAGGTAACTCGAGTATTTGGGACATTGTTTGCGACTGATACCGTTCGCTGAGATAAATGCAGCAACACATGATAGCAACAAATAAAAGTGAAAATGTTTTCATGGCTAGATACAACTAGGATTAGGCAGGAAAATGAGTTTTGCAGTTTGGGTGAAGTGAACCTTTAAATTATTCGAGGATGCTAGAGGTGGTTTCTAACGCCTGTTCTTAAAGGCTGTGACTGCTGTTAGCCTCATCGTGTCAGCTGTTTCTTTGTTGTTGTTATTCCATTTCATTTTTTATCACTCACTGACAGAGTCCTTGGCTCGAGGACTGACTTTGTGTGACAGTAAAATGTACATTGACGCTGTAAACGATTTAATTATGTTCAGTTTTAAATTTTCAAGGATCTCTTAGTGAAGCGACGCTGACAGATTTAACTGTATGTTCACTTACAAATCCTGATTTAGTAGCAGGTGTTTATAGTCATGGTGCATGATCATAATAATTATATATCACTTTGTTGTTTTTCTTTGGTTTGTTTATGGCAAACAAGAATCCAGAAAACATTACGAAGGAGTTTTTAATATATATATTTTTTATATTTTCACTTTTTGAGCTTCACATCCCAGTGATTTCAGATGGTTTCCTGTTGTTATTATTGTGTGTTGCTTTTCTTTACATATTATTACTCTGGCTGAAACAGGCCTTTGGAAACAGTGGCTGTTAGAATGTACTGCCAGTGGCAAGCATCATTTGACTATGAATTTACAGTATGTGTGTTTTAATTCACTACATCCTACTGTGAACAGCAGGAAATGTCATTTGAATTTACTGTTTCACAACTTATTCAGCCCCATATAGACTAAACACAGCATCACTGTTTTAAAGTTGTTAGTGACACAATCAGCTTTTCATTTGAAGCTCAACCAGTTTCAGGAGAAAAGTTATTTGGTTTTCATTTGTTTAAAGGAATAATCAGAAGAACTGGATCAGTACCTGAACCCAGTGGCATAAGATGACAGGTGCCTGTTTTAGGAAAGCCACTGAAACTTACACTGCTCCCGTTTTACTGTTCCTCAACACATAAAATGATCTCTTCAGTCCATTGAGGACAAACACTAAAGGAGCCAGATGAACATACAGTCGCATTTATTCCCACCTGATGTAAAGATCATAATGATTCTGTCGTTAATTAAAACAGAACGGTGGAAGTAAAACGTGTTACAGCAAACATGTCACCATCATGAGCAAGATCTTCGAGGGAAGACGTTGGTTTTCTCCACTTGAGCAAGACACCCACACACTCTAAATATTTCAGGGTATTTGCTGAATATCTAACAAACCAGGTCTGTACGTGGCAGAGTGAGTGTGGAGCAGAGTGCTCCTGAGGAAACACTTTAAATGGACTTTCTCCACCCTGGGTAAATAAAGGTAATAAAATTAGATCAACAGTGGCTCTGTCCTTTTATTTCACGTATACTAGCGCCGATACTGCAGCTGAGAAAGGCTTCCCCGTCACTGCCTGTCTTATTTTGTTGTGTTCACCAGGTCAAAGCTGAGACTTGAACATCATTTTATGATCTAATTCTGCACCTCTGAGCTAAAAACTCCTAAGATTGTTATTGATGCATAAATATTTGAAACCAGTTGTTCATAATTTAGAATATAAAGCTAAACATACTGTATATCACCATGTATTAAGACTGCCAGCACATTAATCATAGCTCATTCATTCATACTACACATACAAAAGGTTAAGGATGGTTATACTTTTAGTGTCTGAGGATTATTATATGATATGTGTCCAAATGTTCTCATCCTACTACAACTCACATAAATAAACACTTCATTACAGAGTGTTGTGTATGAGAAACGCAATGAACACAATTCAACCACTAGGTGGCGGCAGATATCAACAATCCCTGCAGTTTGGCATTTCACAGTCTCCTGAGCTTCTCCACATTTGTAAATTTAAGCACACACATTGGGCTACAATTGGATTTTCCACGCTTGCTGTCGTCTTACAACTTCACACTGTTTCCACTGAGGAATAATTGAATTTGGAGCTTCTTTTATCCCTGAACACGTGTGGGATTATTTAATCCTCTGGGATTAAAATATGACACTTAAACCAAATTCCTTTCCAACAACGATGTTCCCATTACTGTGAGTAATGTACAGAACACATGGTGAACAGATGGAACAGAACTGAAAACTGTTCAGAGTGAGTTCAGCTGTGGTACACTGAGTTTATCAGGTCAGAGGTGTCGGCCACATTTCACACAAACTCCTTTAACTCAGTCAATTCATTAGGAAGCTGATGTTTGTCAGCTGGCTCAGTGAGTTACACACCAGTTACACAGGCAGAAACTGGGTTTAAAATATTTAGAAACATCAGTGATGCTTTTATCTCCACTTAGTAAACACTGGCATCAGAGCTGAGGCTAAATTTGAAATTACAGCTCCTGAACTCTAATCTCACTGAGGGGAGAAGCTGACATTTTCCTTCAGAGATCAACAAATTATTATTATTATTATTATTATTATTATTATTATTATTATTATTCCGTGGTTTGGGCTGTGTCAGACCTCATTCAGAGACAATGAGAAGGTGTGTACGTTTGTGTGCAAAGGAGGAATAAAAGGATGAAGTGAAGACAAGACCTGATCCCACCTCAAGAGTCTGAATAAGAATCAAGAGTCTTTATTGTCATGATGAGATGACGAGATTTTGCAGAGATTCCCGGTTTAAAGGCACACATATAAATAACACAAACATTAACAAAAAAAACTAAATAAATAAACATGCTCATAGAAGAAAACGCACTCATTTCTCTCTCTCACACACTCACGCTTTCTTTCATCTCTCACACCTTGAATTAACAAGTTTACTTAAAAATATCTCCCTTCTCGCTTTCTCTGTCACACCCTCTCTCTCTCTCTCTCTCTCACTTTCACACACACATTTGAACACACACACACACACTAAAAGAGGCGTAATGCAGTCGTGTAACCAATAATCCTGTCTTCATCCTGTTCCCCTCCAGGGAACCAGGGGGATATGATAATTGATTTTTGTTCTGTGGTCGCACTGACACGAGCCTCGGTTTGTTCTCTTTTACTTGATTAAGAAAAAAAAAAGGCATCATGTTCCCTCTCTGCAGTCATATCCTGAATCATGCTTTCAAATGGCTCAGAGAGACTTTTCAGTGTAACTTCACAACATGACGCGTGTTGCAGGTTAGTGATGCAGTTACGTCCCAGTCAGACCAGTCTGACATAAGACGACTGCTGCTGCATTAAAATCACCATTTTCTCCACAGGCTGAGGTCCTCTCTAAGCTCCACTCATCTTTCCCCTTCTCACTCATTTTCATCCCTTCATTGCTTCACTGTCTAATGACTTACAGCTGTCATAAGCTGTAAACAAATAAATATCTTTCATTTCTTAGTGTTTGGAGGGGTTTTTAGCTGCTGCTCTCGATGCACCATACATCAAACACAAATGTTGTGATGTGTACATCTATTATTATATCCATTATCATTTAAATGACTTCTTACTTTGGTTTGCATCGTTTCATTTGCTGCTGCAGTGGCTCAGATTGTTTTCTCTCATTATCTGCCCCCAGACTTTTACAAAAGTTGGAACTGGATTTGACAAATCTCAAGTTGTCTTTTTTCTTTCTTAACACACAGCAAACCGTAAACTGTCATGTCAACAGCCGACTGCATCACCATGAACACCTTCAGTGAGGAACTATCTGAGAGTGATTTTTGTGTCTCATGTAAATCCAGCGCACATTTGAAAATCTGAAAAAGAAAATTTTCACATGGTTAGACAAGAAAATCAGACAAACTATTTTTGTTCAAGCACACTCACACTTCAACATGGCTGCAGACCCACCGAGTACACACACACACACACACACACACACACACACAAATCTGCACTGTAGCCAACCAGACTTTGAAACTTTAAATACAAAAATACTTGAAGTGTTAGTGACGCATCTTTAAAAAATATGTTCCATTTTCTAATAAGGAATCTTTTGGTTGGTGTTCATCCCCTTTCACAAAATGGTTTCTACCTCTACCACCATCTTTCTGCAAACTTTATTTTATATTCAAAAATACAAAACTGAGGTTCATCAGGCGAAGTTGTGATCTTTGGTATTATAACAAATCGTAAGTGATCCTTTTATTTACTGATTAAATTATAAAACATCAGAGAACTTGTGAGACAGAGATGCAGGATCTCAGTGTGCTGCAACATTATGAGGGAGACAGAGGGATAGTGATGGAGACTCCACTTTCAAATCAAAGAACAAAGAGTGAGACACTCCACACTTTGAGTGCGCTCACAAACCAGACTGCTATTCAGGCAAAGCGATCAGAAAACCTTGATCATCCCTATTTGCCCTCTGACTCATCAGCCTTTAATGAGTCTGCCAGTTCACAACATCTCCACAGAGTCTGTCTGCTGTTCATTCGGGCTCTCCCTTCTAATTGAAAGCAGCGACTGTAGATGAAGATATAAAGGTGGCTGGGAGAGATAAAGTCAGCACACACACGGGCCGAGAGCACAGATAATGAGGCTCGGGTGTGAGAGCATCTTCGTGCCCAGTTCTCTTCAGCTTTGATTGTACTCTGTGGAAAATAACTTCGCTCAAAGCAACAACAGACATCACTCGACCTTCATTTAGCACAGCAACAGAGCTTATACGGCACGAAACGTCACTGATGTGAATGAACCCCAGTTTTTCGATGATTGACAAATCACTGCCGATTCCTTTTCAGTATTATTCTCAGGAATTCTCAACAGGTTTACCAGAAAGACGTTTTGTAGGAACGCTTCATTTTGGTCTCGTTCCAGTGACCTTCCTGGAAACCTTTTTAATTAGCCGTTGATTACAGGGATTTTTTGAAGAAAGGCACAAGCAACTGAATTTCCAATGCAGCTGAAAACTACAGGTAAACATGCGATTCAGGCAATTTACAGCATAAACGACAATGTATGGCAGTTCAAAGTCCTGGAGAATTCAAGTTAAAAACTCAAAATCAGTGGGTCTCCATCTCCATTTCCCTTATACTTTGTACCAAACTGCGTATAAGTTTCTTGGTAATAACCCTTGAGATTTAAAGCTAAATGATGGGGACTATTTTCAGCGGCGGATTAATCCATCTTTGGTGCTCCAGTGAGTTTTTACAGCAGTGGGACGGTGCATGTGGGATTCAGTCAAAATAAACTGCAGTGTGTGTGTTTATGGTAATGAAGGCACATGTCACCCAGTGCAATAATGTGGCTTATTTATGTGTTTTTTACAACAGAGCTCCGAGGCACATAGAATATATCTGTACATTTGTGTAGATACACAGAAAATATTGACTGACTTGAAAATAAGCAATGGGCAGATCTCCCTCCTCCTCACATTTGTTCCTGACTCAGGTGCTGTGAAACCAGCAGAGGTCTGGAGGTCATGTGCATCACTAGCTGTTTAATTCTATTTCATACCAATAATTTTGATGCCAGACCATTCATTACCTACTGCCAAACTTGGCAGTAGGTAATGAATAGGACATCATTTACCTGCCCGCAACAACTCACAAGGTGCTGTGGAACACGAGGTTTTAAACAGCTCAGTGGAAAACTAAAAGCTTAACGTGCTATTCAGAACCAGTTCAGGTGATTTATAGTCTTTAATCACTGTTATCTTTAATCTGAAATAACGTTTCTTATAGCAAACTTAAGAAAAACGCTTCAGACACAAACTATTTCCCTTTCATTTGCCACCTCCAGTGTGTGTTTAATTGCTTTCTTCCTTTGCATTTAAATCTTGCTGCATCTTTGAACCTGGGACAAGACTACGCACAGATTTATTACTTTCAGACTATTTAACACAAGTCTTGCACAACCTCATTGCCTTGAGATGCACACTCTTCCCAAGAACTGATATCACCCTCTCTCACATCTCCAGAAACTTTTTGCATTTGCACTTTTCCTCTCTGTCTGCCTTTTTGGAACAAGCAATTACAGCCAAAGATCCAAATATGATCAAGTCAGACGCACGGTAAAGGCAATCTCTCTCCGGGAGTTAGACTCCGCTCCGCTCATTTATTTTTCAGCTCTTATCGACTTTCCTCTTTTCCTCCTCTAAGAAGCAGAATTTACATTTAAATGTCATCCCTTATCCTACCTAATTTGTGTTTACTTTAGTGAGTAAGAACCACAGGTAAGCAGCCTCGGTGTTCCTGGCTGGCCTTCCTCAGGCACAGAGAAGTCGGAACAAATGTATGTTTTTCTGAAGTCAAGGTTACAGAGAAGCAGCGTGCTGTAAAAGCTGAAGATTCGTTAGCTTAGGTCCCTGTACTCATCAGTGCCCCATTTTAACCTGAACGTGTTATAGAAAAACACCTGCACTACGTGAACTACAGCTACGCACGCTTCATTTACGACTCAAACTAAACATAACATACAAAGACTGTTGTTTAATGTCACTGAGGACGTTAGAGTGCCAAGTCTCAGCTTTGAGTTGAGGCGGTTTACATCAGTATTGAAAGAGGTGTGAGGCAGCTGTGGTCCTCTGTTTCCAGGGTTAAGGGGTTCAGTATTAATTGGACACGAGGCCAAACAACAATCACCATCCTCTGTATTCATCCTGTTGCTTCCCAACGTACCCAGCTGCTGATTTTGGTAAACCGACTACCTTTGATATCCCTCTGTCAGATTTCTGCTTTTTCATTATTGTCTTCACTTGGTTCTCATGGTTCCCTCTTTACTCCTCATACTGACAGATGGCAACTCTCTTTCAACTCTGAACAAAGTGTCCAATTACCTTTGAACCTCTGCAGTTTGGGCACTATGTGTTAAAGGGACAGTTCTTTCAATAGTGATACAAACCTGCTCAAATTAAAGCTGAGACTCGGCTCTTTAATGCCGTGTCCTTTATTTGATTTCAAACTGAATGAGCTGAAGCACAGAGCCTGACGAACAAATAATGTGCAATTACCCAAATATTTATGGTCTGCACTGCATTTTCAGTGCTTAGATGTTGCTGCCTCACGTGTGTCCTCTTCAGTCTGCTCTGAAGTTTTACCACTCATGCAACACACACACACACACAAAAACAAAACAAAAAGACATTTCCTCGCATATATTTTCTCAAACTGAACAAATGCGTACTGCAGCATTGCAGAATATTACAGGGCTTCCTGTATCACCATGGACAGGTGCAGCAGTAGTCTGTTGCTGCCTGAGAGGTTTGCTCCACAATACAGTGTCTACATTTTAGAAAAAGGCAGAAATTAGAAATAACCTCATGCACGCATCACTGATACGCGCATGCATATTTCTTGTGCACAGAAATATGCATGAAAAGTACACACACTGCTTTTTTTTCTTCCTGTAAATAAAACACTGACGATGCTACGAACAGCAGTGTGCAGGTACTTACTGTCGTTGAAAGGAAATTAACACAACTTGCATTTGAATTTGGATTTTTAGAGATTAAATGATGAAATCTGGTTTGTGTTTGTTTGGTAGAGTCAAACCTTGTGAACTGATCTGATTAACCCCAAATCTACTCGTCATTCCTGACATTTTCAAGTAAGTGCCCTTCCAAATGTTAGATGCTGGTTAACTGCCAATGCGGCCGACTGGCTTCTTTATTTTCCTGCCTAAAAATAGACAATAAAACCAAGAGCCCGAGGGACTGACAGACAAACGTAACACACACAGCCAAAGCTCTAACAGCATTTGGCTGGAGGTTGGTGGCCGTGTCCTGCACCACACATCAGACTCCACTGCATTCAAGCTCGTTCGCTTGATACATTAAAAGACAAGACGACAAAAAAAAAAAAACGAGACATGCTGGTCAAAACACGTAATGCCCTGGATTTTTATTTCATTTTGTGACATTTCAAGAGGATTCTTAGTCTTTCCCATGAGTGTCTGTGTATGTGTGTGTAGGTGTGTGTGGTGGAAGAGACTACAAAAAACACAAAAAAAAGAAAAAAAAAACCTCATGAATCAACTGGGCCACTGGAATGGGCATTGGGATTGTGGTACAGACAAAGAAACACTACAAGTAGCCTTGTTCAGTACCAAACTCTTCACAGAAGAGAGCGATTTTTTTTTTTTAAGGTATTTTCTTTTTTTTCCCAAATGAAGGCACCCGATAACTTGTGGTTCATGGCCTTTCAGCCTTATGGAGAGTTTTAAAAGTAGAGAAAACAATCTTTATTTTTATTTTTTTCAATGAATACATGTTTAATTTCTTATTATGTAGAAGCTGGAATGATAATAAATGTCAGTTACTGCATTTTTTTTTTTTTTACTCCCTTAAATTTTTTAATTTTTTTTTTTTAGATCAACAAGTAACAAAAGAATGAAGTCTTTTGTGAGGAAATAATTAAAATAAAAAAGTGGGAGATACAAAAATATTTATTTTAAAAAATGATACGGGAAGGTGTGTGTGTGTGTGGGGGGGGGGGGGGGATTTTCTTTTAGAGAAAACGAAAAGGAAACGAGGCCACCTGGTGCAAACCAGAGGCCAAAATCATACAAAAGCAGCGTCAATCAATTAAAAAAAAAACAAATTATATAGTGCTTAGATAAGTCAGAAGCAGCAAAGTCTTCTGGGAAAGAGTCTCCATCCCCATTGTTTTGTTACTTGTCTCAGGAATAATATATGTATGGAAGAGCTTTGTGGAAACTGATTAACCCACTGACAAACTGATGCCTACAACAAACAAATTCACACCTGTCCTCTTGTTCTCCTCCTGCCCTGCTCCTGAATCTGTATGAAAGCATGTCTCCATGGATTCAACATGACACACGGGAACATCGTAAAAGATCGCCCAACAGAAACGGGCGAACTCCTGGCCATGTTCACAACATCCAAAAAAATACAGAGTTGTTTAAATCTAGCTAAACACTGACTACAGCACGGGGGAACCGGTGAGGGGTACAGTGTATAAAAAAAGGTTTAACAAACAAAAAAAACAAAATAAACATGAACGGAAAAAGAAAAACCTTTTGTAAACACGGCACAATAAATAGATCAAACAGCAGGTTCCGCACCATGCATGTGATGACATACATTTTTCTGTGGTACAACTTTCACACCTCATACTCGCACCAGTTGCAGTTTGTCGTTTTCTCTTTTTTAATTTTGATTTTTTTTTTAATATCTCGAGTGCAAAACATCACAAATGAACAATTCTGTATTCAAGTAATGTTATATACAAGAACAGGGGGCGGGGAAGGGGGTATTACAAATATGCAGTACTGTACATATAATTGCCATATTAGGAATTTACAGACGATCTCTTATTAACAGTAACAAATAGGGAAATGGGGGGAGAGAGAAAAAAATTGTACGAGACGAGCATTGCAATTAAGTCCCAAAACTGTTGCCATGGAAACCCAGCCTTGCCGCGCTCATTCTGCCACCACTTGCATTCATGACTAACAAATGATGCATAGCACCTAAAAAACCAACAACAAAGGAGTCGGGCTTCCCCCGTGCTGCGTACGGGAGGCTACGTAACCTCCATGGCCACTGTGTTCTCTGATAGACTGTTCAGTGCTGGCTTGTCTTGTTCGTGATTCTCCCTGAGGACGAAAGAAGACAGAGAGTAAGACACATTGTCAGCAGCAAGAAGTTAGCGTTTAAAGAAGTTTCATAAATGCACCAACAGCCCTTTAACACTGCAGGAACTCACAAGCTCAGGTTTTCATAAACTATTAAACTTGTGACGTTTTGGTACGAGGTTCCTGGTTTTGTTTCCACTGCATCTTCCCAACTGAACACTTCAGGTTTAATGTATTAGAGAGACGTTGCTCTTTGTCGGTCGTACTGTCTGCTTAGCTACGAGACGTGTTATAGTATAAATAAGTATAAATTTAGTCCTGCCTCTCTGCTGGCTAATGAGAGCCTTTAGTACATGTTGTTGACTTTTACTGTTGATGGTTGGTAGAAGTAAATAACTACAGCTTTTTTTTTTCATCTTTTATTGGTTCCACCTGTTTTAGTTGGACTAGCTACAATATGTACTGAGATCAGTTTTTTCCTGTTGGATTTGTTGCCTGTTCTTCGTTGACTTACTGTGATATGTTGCATGTAAACACAACTTTAATTCAGTTTTTTTTTTGGTTTGGCTATGTGTAGGATCCTCATTTCTACCAGATGTTGTCTTAGTTGCGATGTGATGACACATCTGCTCAACCAATTGTGACTGACAGCACTGCCAACAACCCCTGGAAGTTCCTGGGACTTGCATTTAGCAGTGGAGATATGCAGTTCCAGGAACCTGTCTCCCAAAGCAGACGAAGAACGCCGGAAACAAAAGCAGAACCATGACTCAATGCTCTACTGATATGGCCACAGAAAGAAACTTCCAAAGGGCTGCATTTAACTGAAGACCTTTTCTTTTAATATGATCAAAGGGTGAAAATCGATTATGTAATTTGTTTCAAGAATATCTAAACATTTTTTACAATCCACTGACATTTACAAGCACTTCCTCTACCACTCGGGGTAATGTTTGCTAGTTTCATGGACAGAAACAGAGAGTTCACTTTCTGTTCAGTAACTTCTGTTAACTCCCCCCCTCCCCCTTTTAATGACCGTGACACCTGTTGTGTGTTACTCACCTGGGCACTATGTCCAGCGGCGAGGCTGAGGCTGCAGTGACCTTGGGTTTCTGACAGTTGGCGGTTGCGTGGGCGAACTTTAAGGCGGATGTTGACATGGTGGCGCTCAGTGTCCGGGGGGCGTGGACACGCTTACCGGTGGGAACACCCAGACGGAGGCTGTTGTTGTTTCCCAGCAGGACCTGAGTGGTGGCGGTGTTAGTGGTAGTGGTGTTGGCAGGGTGGGCGGTGCCATTGTTGTTACTGGTAGCAGAGGTGGAGCTGGTGGTGGAGCAGGGGTGGAGCAAGGTGGATGTTGGGGTAGTGGTGGGAGGAGCCGGGGCAGCAGGGGATGGGGACGCTGTGCTCGAGAGGTGCAAGCCCTTATAGACACCTGAGGGGTCACAAGAGGCCGGGCGATGGTGTGGGAGGGGGGAAGGTGGGGGGTGATTGGTGACAGGGGTGGGAGTTGGAAAGTTTAAATTATCAACTGTTCTTTGAAGAAAAATCCTGAAGTTATTTATGTTGAAACTCAAAGCAGTGAATATGCACTGGTGTCATAATTACTATTATAAGGTATAATTACTCTTCAAGTACATAAAAAGCTCCAAAGTACTTTGATTCAGTGTGAATGATGATCCTTTAATAAACCAATAAAAACAAGATGTTGTGAACGCGTGCACAGATTTTGAAAACGCCACGTCAACCCAGCTCAACACAATCCTTCACTTTAACACACTGAGATGTTACCAGTTGTACTGTATGAAATATCTGCTGCGAGGCATGAGGCGTTTATGAGCTGGGCTTATTCCCTTGGACCAGAATCACACAGTGTGAGAGTATTAGAACAGAAATTCTTTCACAATGATTCTCTGACTTTTAGTTTTCAGCACCTTTATCTGTGAAGGACAGATCCTTGGTGCTCCGTTTTCATCTGCAGAATAATCTCAAAGTAAATTCCATTTTGTCACTTTTCTCAGTTATCTCCTAAATCCTGCTGCCTGTAGTGGCATCGGTTGTTCGGGGGTTAGTGCTGCAGGTTTTGTTCTGTCTGCTTTGTGCCGTTATCTGCTCTCCATTATGGGTTTTACCCTCACTGTTTGCCTTGTCTGTTTAGTGTCACTCGGGTGAATTGCACTTTAAATTTGAGGTGCTTTTAGTTTTTAAAAACACAGACTTCAGTTGTATTAGTTTTCAGAAGTTACGTTCAGGACAAAAACAAATGAGGCTCCAGCATTTATGTTGGATGATAAAATGGATAGCAGATGTTCAACCTCCAGTTACCAGGAAAGAATAATGACCCTCTTTTTATTGAAAATAACTACGATAATTAGACCACTGCAATCCACTGACTGAGCCTATCAATCCTAACAGTGGTCATGTGCGGAACTGTCATACCTGAGGGGGAGAGGACGCCATTGACTCCGCCTCCCAGGGCTAGCTCCTCCTTGGTTTTTAGAGCCAGCAGTTGGTCGGCGGTGACGAGGGCCGAGGCAGCGAACTGAGCGCTGGCCTGGTCCAACGTGTTCACCGGGCCCTGTTAGGGGAGAAGTAACGGGTTTGTGAGAGGTGAAGAGTGAAGGAGAACAGAGCATTAAAAAAACACCAGACAGACATAACTGCCTGCCGCTGGCTTCACGAGCAGATACTGACCAGTGTGCTGTTGGCAGTGGCGGTGCTGTTGGCTTGCTGTTGCAGCTGGATCTGCTCCAGCTGCTGTTTCTGCATCAGGGCCAGCTGCTCCTGATGCTGCTGGTACTGTTCGGCTGTTAAAACTGAGAGGGACAAAAGTTTTGTTACTGACTGAGGCAGAAGGAGGGAGAGTTCTGTGACTGAGTCTGAGTCACCTTGTACTTGCATTCCTGGGGAGGTGCAGATTAGGCTTTGGCGTAGGGTACGTGACTACACCATACCTACGGTGTTGATTATACGCCGAAGTACAAAACTAGCCTGTTAGCACAACTTGCGAGTTATAGCCTACTCTGACTGGTTTCTGCCACAGTTTGGTAGAAACCAGCCCTGGTTTAAAAATATCAAGCTGCGTACGAAAGAAATCTGACCACTGAGCTGCACATAAACATCTCTTTGACGGTAACCATGTTACTCCAATAAACGCAGGCTCAAATTATCTGCTCTAACCTGGTTTCTCCCATACAATTGGTCTCTTGTGTGGATTTTTAAGTTCTTCCACCGTGGCCTTATTTACATTCCAACCATTTAACCTGTAAATAAGGTCTGAAGTGTTTCTTCAATGGCTTTCTATTGATTATGAAGTCCTGTTCACACATTTCAAAGTATTACGTGGCCTTGCGTCTCAGTGCAATATTGATTTACTTATTCTCTGTGAGTCTTTCAGCTCTCCACCTCACAGAAAACAGGACTCATCACTCCGGGCATTTCAAAGTAAAGCTCGTCCTCTGGCACCGCCTCCATCTGGAGCTGACTTCATGCTTATTTCATGCAATCCAACGCTGTCTCATTTAATCAAAACTCTGCCTTCACTGCTGCTCTCCGCAGACTTCAGCACTACTGCAGTTATTCTGAACAGATGCGTTAGTCGAGAAGAAATCAATAAGCAGTTGTTATTCATGCACATCAAAACACACACAACTCTTGTAAACGCTTTGTAGTGACATCAAGACACCCGCCGCTTGACTGCTCTCACAGTAACACCACCAGGGACCTGTGGCATTTAGTTTGTATTCAACGCTCCGCTCCTCTGTGTCCACACACCCTGACAAGTCCTGTGCATCTCAAGAATTTATTTATCCAACCCAGTTTTAATTGACACCTTGTGGACTGGGTGGCGTGGGTGGTAACACAATGAGAATGCCAAAACAACAACAAAACAAACAAAAAAAACAGTGCAGCTGGAGGACAGACCAGAGACCAGTCCAGGGAAATTGATCACAGCATTCCAGATAAAAGGGAAGTAATATGACATGAAAGTGAATCCAAAATAATTTCATTGATTTTTCGCAGCATAAACAAATTTCTATTCACCTCCATTGTAGTGTGAGCACAAATATCAGCAGTGGCTATATCAACACCTGGACAAATAACACAACATAGCAAAATACCACTAGGGCTGAAGTGTTCTATGATTTTTTTGTAAGTGGTACTAGTGTTGTGTGGGTGTATGCGTGTCCTGTTTTCAATAAAATATGTTTGTAATTCAATGAGTCACTCACAAAGATGGTGGATCTACAACCTCAAGCTGCTGTGAGTACAAAATAGTTACACCCACACTGCCCGACAAAACGTATAGACAGTGTGTGTTAGAAGGCTGCCAAGTCTCTTACCAGCAACGGGTGAGGGTGCAGGGACAACCCTCCCTGGGCGCTGAGAGCCACGGGGCTGTCCCCCAGCTGTGGAGGCAGAGACTGGGCGCTTCAGGCCTCGACTCAACCTCCTGAATAGCGGGTGGGCGTTATCCAGCTCATGTAGTGGTAGTGTCCGTGGTCTAAAGTGCCTCCATCGGCACGACTTTATATTCAACAGTATCTGACTGAGGTCCGTGGAAGAGGGAGAGGAAGAGGAAAGAGAGGAGGCGAAGGAGGAGGAACTTCTGTCCGAGGTATTTGTTTCTGAGGTACTGGCAAACTTGTCGATGGCCGGCGAGCGTGAAGTAGCTGTAGGAGGGGGAGAGGGTGGAAGAGGCAGGTCGAGCATTTCTGGATCCAGTGCGTGGAAAACGTTGTCATAGTCTGTGTATGCCCTGTCCAGCAACACCCTGAGAGAGAAAGACAAGGTCAGTATGTCCTCTAAAGAGCAAGAGTAAAGCATCAGTAAGAGCATCACACAAGCCACTAACAAGGCACATATCTCAAAGTTTTGTTGCAAAAGCACATCACAAAAAAAAAAATTTAAAAAGGAGAAATCTGAGAAGCAGGAGGTTAACTGACCTGCCGCCTCGTCCCACGCGTCGCCGAGCCATGCCCACGCAGCGCCGCGGCACTGTGAGCGTCGTGAGACTGTAGCGAAAGCGAGCTTCTGCCAAACCGCTGTCCCAGGGACCACACCACGGCCAGCTACCCACACGGTCCTGACGAGCCTGGAGAGAGAGAGGATGCTGAGCCCCATCCATTTCGTTCCTTCTGTAAGGGTATAATGCCTGACATCTGCAGCCGGTGACTGCCTGCTTTCACACCTGGTAAAGCTTTAATGTACTGCGGTGTACTACATGCCTAAAATACTGACAAACTTAAAATCCATTGACTGCAAAATGCTGTCCTCTACTATAAAGGTTAATTTCGGAAAACAACATATTTCTACATATATTTCTACAGTTGGACAAGAACTTTATAGTCAAAACTTAAGTCATTAGGAATTTAAACTTGACAACAATTATCTATTACTGTCTGGTTTCACAGAGCTGGACCCTGTAACCTTGGGGTAAAAGCAGGGACATTAACTAGGTTGCTTCATAACGACTGGACTGACCCGTAAGGGCAGTGTTTTAAAGATGTGTATGGCTCTCATTACCTCACCACTATAATCATGATTTTCTTAATGTACTACAGAACGTGAGCCTCTAATGAGCTTTGTTATGCATTCTGTGGAAGACCAAAAGGTTATGTCACTTACAGCATAGTACTGGCAGCCTGCCTTCCTGCGAAAGGCGTAGGCACCATCTGGATCGTTCTCCTCCTCTGCTTCTGATGAGCCTGAGTGTAGCTGTGGGCACAGAGGTCAAAGGTCAGTCTAAGGTCACCCCAAGAGCAGAATTAATGACACTGAAGCCAGAGGTTTAACACAGAGGATTTAAATACATTTCCATACAACTGTCTCACGTGGTTTTGCCATTTTCAGTGAATTTATCAAGACAAAGGGCAGAGTGCAGTAACAGAGGTAGACCTCAACACTAAAGGTATGGAAAAAGGCTGCAGTGCAGGACTGACAAATGGTTGGAAAGGCAGAAGATTATCATTTTAACTCTTGGCAGCTAACAGTGTGCACTGATGCTTTTTTCTGTTCAATTTGATACAACACCAATTGCCATCACTATCTCATACATTTTAGGTAAAATTTCCAGGTCTATTTCATAGTTCCATTTTAACCCTGTTCCAGGGTCTACTTCAATTTCAGGTCTTTAGGTGACCAACTAACTGGGGACGCAGATAAGTGGCTGAGTTTTCGGTGGCTGAGTTTTCGGTGGCTGAGTTTTCGGACAGCCATGCTTCCATGTTCAGCAGGTTTTTAGTGAGATAGGAAGGTCATGTTTGGTCTGCACACTGTTGTTGGATTTGCATACAGAAGTGCCTGTGTTTGTACCTGGGAGAAGGGCTCGTCATCTGAGCTGGGGAAGTCGTACTGGTTGAGGTCCTTGGCATTGAAGACAACAGGACCCGGATGGTGGGGGGTGCCCGACGATAGAGGCAGCACCTTCGGCTTCTTCTCATATTTCCTCTTCTGCCTGGGAACTTCCATCTTTTCGGGCTTCAGGGGGAAGAGGAGGTAAGTCATACGATTTTAGAGCACCATAACAGCACAACTAACCAAGACTGGTTAGTGCTTAAAATGTGTGTTTTAGTCACCTGTCTACACCTGAAGGAAACTGTACTGAAACACCCAAATACAACAACATGGTTACAAACCTGACTCTTTTCATCCTGCGTATAAATACCAGCCCTCTCACTGGGATAATCCTCTTTAACATTAAACGTGTGATCAGATAGTTATAGGGAATTTCTTTTCCTACTTCAACAAATCATCTTGTGATGACTTGTGTCAAGAGTCATGTAACTAAAAGTGGGCCTCACCTTGGACTTGTAGTCCTTGAGGTCCATGTGGTCCTGGTGCCGGTACTGGGTGGTGAGGGGAGCCAGAGGAATGATCTGCGGCCTCACCAGTGCCCGTTCAGCCAGAACCTCTGCCATCACCTCACCACCAAAGTCTGACATGACGTTTCTGGAGGTGACAGGGGACAAAGGATTAGCCAATCGGAGTCTCAGACTGATGAAACCATTTCATTTGGCACACTGGTCTATTTTCCCCTCAAACTACAACAAAAATCCTTTTAGATACTGTGTCACACAGCACAGTACCATGAAATGGCTTCAACTTTTTTTTAAATCTCAGTTTCACACTCTGAGCAGTCAGCAGACATTTTCCTGTTTAATGTTTGACAGCCTGCTGTGAAACTGCGTTTTGTTTTATTTCTGTACTAATGCATTACGCGTGCAGCTCTGGAGGCGGGCTCACCTCTTCTCAAAGATCTCCAGCGTGAGGTGCAGCAGTTCTCTCTTGCTCTTCTCCCTCCTCTTGATCATTTCCAGGATGGTGACGGCTCGGCTGAGATCCCTGCGCAGCTTCAACATCTTCTCATAAGAAGCCTCATCGTTCTTACGATTCTGGAAGTTGAAGAGTGGGAAAATTATAAGCAAAACACATAACAAAAGGAAAGCATATGTGCCCTATATTTAAATGTAAAGTTACATAGACTTTGAGCTTTACAGTAAGACAAGACAATTACAGAGTTTCAAAAACTAAATGGTCAAGAAAATAAGCCAATAAAATGAGCAATAATTAGAATTTTACCACAGGTTGATTAACGTCGATCAAATGCAGGATGATACAGTTTACAGGTTTTAATTAATTACTAACCCGACCATTTATGACATGACAGGTTATCACAATCATTAAAAAACTACATTAGGCCAAATTCTTCAAATGACCACTTGGTGGCATATAAGTCCTTCACACGGTGAGAAGAAACTACAGTTTAACTGAGTCAGTCATTTCCAGCGAAATCACAAACTTGAGGAAAATAATGGACTGGGGTAGACGTGAAATTAAGTTTACTTTAAAGAGGTCCAGAGCTTTTATTGGAATGTCTGATAACTCCTCTTGGCTGGAAGGGTAATTTTTTGTCTGTTTAATAATGATGAAGTTGTGTGTGTGTGTGTGTGTTTTTTTGTTTTGTTTTTATAGTGTCTGTGCCCAAACATTTCTGATCTGGAACTCTTTTCCACATTAACCACAATCACTATTTCACCCAGCAGCTCAGCTTGTTAAGCAGGCGAACAGAACAATTCTAGCATTTCATTCATTCTGCTGTGAAAAACACAGCATTAGTAGAAGCTGTACTAACAGTTTCAAAGCTGTGTGCCAACTCCACACACTCTTAAAGTGAAGTAAGATGCGGATCACTTGATGTGCTTTCAGTGCCTGACAGCATTCCTCTTTTCTCAGCCCTTTGTCAGTGTCAGATACTGAGAATCCATTTAATCTACGCCACGGTTTAAGCACGCATTGTGTTTACAATACGACAAACCGGGTCTGGCCGATCAGGCAGCGAATCACAAAAGACAGCAACGCAGTGAAATGTAATCTTAAAGTTATTTAATGCATGGAGGAAGCCCGTCTAACCTGACAAAATATTTCCTGCAATAAAGGATGACAATGCAAATTTTTTTTGTCCCCAGTACTACTCCCTTAGAATCAACTGACAGTGTGTCCCACTACGCACATTTAAATTGTGTGGGAAAAGACAGAATATTTGAATTTACCTTTAAAGCAGAAAGAAAAAGAAATACCTTGTCCTTTATAGTAACTGGCAGTTTTTGTTCTGAAATCCTATACTTAACTAGAGGAGCCCACGGGCACAACCATGGAAAACACCAATATCTGCACCACAGCAAAAGAATGAAAATTTAAATCAAAACTGACAATTGATAGAATAAACAGTAAAGAGGCCGGATGCCCAGAATTCACATTTGGTAACGCTACCAAAGAACCAACAGCTGAACAGTGCAATATGCCCCAGATGTGTAACTGAGACCAACACAAGGACAGATTGTGAAGTTAACAACCTCTGCAATCACAGCCACACAGAAACTGCCAATAAAACACTGGGTTTAAAGACAACCAACCTTCCTGGTTTGCATCTTCTCTGTGCGCCGTCGGAAAGCCACGTAGGGGTCACTGGTGCTGGAGCCGTCCCGCTTCTCCTGCTTGACACTGGGGATGAGCGAGTTAGCCTTGCTGTTTTTCCTCTTCCGGCTCCAGTAGTCGAAGACCTCCTTGATAAGCTCATCGTCCTCCTTCAGCAGCAGCTTGGCCTCAGGAAGACTGACCAGCTAAGAGATGCAGACAGGGGTTACATTTTGGTAAATAACATGTATTTACACAGTGGAGAAGTTTATGCCGTCATAGAATAAATAGCTCATATATTATTTTACAAACTAGTTAATATTTAATGCAGGTATCACCGTTTTACCCATGTTTCATTTTGCTGTACTGGTCTGTAAGGTATTTCATGGGGCTCTCTTTAGAGCCAGCTGTGTTAAAGGGAAGATGGAGACATAAACGGTGCCAACCTGCTGTCCACTGCCTTTCTCCAGCCGATCAATCATCTCCTCAAACTGCAGGAAGCTGATCTCCATCTTCTTCTTCAGCTTGTTGACAAAGGCCTCGTCGTCCGAGTCCAGGTCATAGTCAGGCTGCTCTGTGTCCAAGCTGAAAGCTGGGATATTTACAGAAATATTTTATGATTTTTAGGAGGCTTTGGCATTTGACTGCCAAAATTCTTGGTCATGTTTATTCTTAGGCCTTTCTCTGCATGTACTTTTATTCACTGTTGCCTTTATTTAATGTATGCTGGTGTTCATGCTCTGCCTCTGTTGTAATCCCCACTGAATATTACATTCACATTTTAGAATTTGACAAAGACCTTCAGAGCGATCAGGTACACATGCTTTCTCTACTCCGACTCCGCAGCAGACTCACTGCTGAAAGTTAAAATTGAGCTTAATTGGTCTGAAAGTAACTCAAGGCACTGCACGCAGCATTACAAAACATTATCGAGCCGGTTTCCAGCCAAGTTCATTAAACCTTTCAATGAACCCTAACTTTTAGTTATTGCTGGAGATGCAGCAAAGCACACTAAAACTTTATCCAACAAACCAAAGCAGAGAACTTTAGTTCACATAGAAGATAAAATTTCCATTTGCTGGCTAGCAGGTCCCATAATTCACAGTCCAGTGTTTTGCCAGCCAGTTGAATTGGAAAAAAAAAAAGTTCCACTTTGTAGTGGTAGATATACACAGATAGCTGCTTAGCAATATGACTGGCAAGGCCACTAAAAGTGCTGTTTGAAAAAGTCATACAGTAACACAGTGTCATACAGTAATTTAATAAACTTCCAGGGTCAGTCTGTGGGCATACATGTCACATTTCAATGCACACAGAGATTCATACAGTACGTCCTCTGTGAAACCTCAGAAGCAAGGTTATCACCTACACTACAGTCATTCAGAACGCATCATTTAATGAGTAAGTATTTTAATTAAACGATTTTCAGCACCACTGGGTAACTCGGCTCAAAGGGCAGATGGATACACGAAAAGGAAATTCCTACACCAGAGGTGTCCAAACTGTTCCACAAAGCGCCGTTTTTGCAGGTTTTTGTTCCAACCAATCAAGAGCACACAGTTTGACCAGTCAACTGTGTGAAGACTGAGATGAGTTGATGAATAAATGAGTCAAGTCTGGTGTGCTGCTGCTTGGTTGGAACAAAAACCTGCAGCCACAGCCACACGACCCTTTGAGTTACAGTTTGGACACCTCTGTACTACACTATAAAATAAAAGAAGTCTCAGCATAAAATAACATTTACGGCCGCACTCCGTACAGATACTAACCACCACTACTACTACTACATCATACAATGAAACAGACAAATTACTTTGATTATATGCATCTCAAATCATTTTCTGTGTGGCTAAAACTGTAAACGATGTTTTCCCTTTCCAGAGTTACCAACAGATACATGGCAGGTAGTACAATTAGTTTGCTATGAGAATAATAAAAAAACCAGAGTGTGCCTACCAACACAACACCACAAGCATAACCAGTAAACAGCTCTGACCAGGGGCTGGATGATAAAACAATCTCAACAGGTATCACAAAAACATTTCCACAATAATGATGATAAACTGATGAGTAATTTGCAAAAACTGTATCTGTTCTGGGCCAATCCTCATCTGCACAGTCACTATTAGGCCACAACAAAACAGTTACACAGCTGAAATGCATAGGGCTAAAACAAGGGGGGGGGGGGGGACAGTTTTGGAAACACAAAAAAAGCCACTGTGAGGAGAGTCAAATGTCTGCACCAGATGAGGTAATTGTGGTGAAGAGATGCCACCCATCATCACAGATTTTGGTTTCTAAGGAAGGATCAACCGCAGAGCGATATCCACTGTTAAATATGCAGGCAACACAACAAACTTTTTCCACCATCTGAAAAGGAACCATTCTGCCACTTACACAGAGAGCCAGAGTCTGCTCCCCCATGCTGATAACTAAAAGCCAGGCTCGCAAATGAGCTTTTCGTGGTAATGTTGGTTCAAAGTCCAGCAGCAGCCATTCCTGTCTGCCCTTACAGATATTACTGAGTCTTCGATAGGAAGCAGACCAGTAGTCATGTTTACCTAGGTTGTAAAGTTCTATCTTACATTATTATGTTGTACATAAAACTAAATACATCTGCCAGTTCCAGTGTACAACGGCCATTTGAGTAGCGCAACATGTTGGTCTTTTGTGTGATATTTATTTTTAAAGCACTGTTGCCGTTTCCTTGTCCAGGTGTAAATGTTCTACCATGTTGGCTGCAGAGTAACAAAAAGCCAACTGAAAAACAAAGGACAGTTTACAACCAAAACAAAACCTTTATTTGATTGATTTATGATTCAATACTAAACGGAAAATACTCCTTGAGCTTTAAACTCAATGGTGTCCTGAGGAGTTGTCTTGTAAAGATCCATTTATGTTCAGTGTTTAACAAAACACACCTTGAGGTCTAACAAACATGTTGAATGCACTTCCTTTAATAGTATTTAATATCTTTCTAACGATAATTATGACAATCAATATAGTGATAGTATTTTTGGCTGTATTACCCAGCCCTATGTCTTTGTTCATATAAACCCTGCTGCAGTTCTTTTCTGCATAAGATAACATACTCATTAAACTACACAGGACTAATGGCCCACAGTTAGCTGCAATAAATGAGTGCTTTAAAAGCACAGCCCACCCAGTGTCTGTTGGACAAGAAGGTTAGGGATACACTGGATAATTTTCAAACTTAATTACACCATCTTTGCCCTTTCAGACATCTGGAAGCAGAAGGACTGACTGGAGAATTCAGTGGAACCAATGGACAGTAAAGATTATCTGTTGTAGAGTGTAGATACATTAAGTCTGACCCAACCCAGCAACTCACAGACTGACGTAACACTACCAGACACTTTAATGGAGTCTGCATTAATGTGTACATGAAAGCTAAATAAACTGCACACTGAATCAGAATGATTTTAGTTGAAACACAGAATGTACCCTTTAATGGTCTAATGTGAGCATATTTAAGATTCAGGACACAGAAAAATAAAAAAAGCTATTCACACACTACAGCTAAGCTTTTTCAGTCTTGTACTTTGTCTCAAACCTCAGTGACCAGTAAGACATCCATGTCAAACCAGACTAATTTAAAGCGATGCACTTTCTGACTCTCAACAACTGCCTCATAACTCACAGCCAGTGTTTCTGTGTGTTTTAATTCAGCCGCGGTGTCTCACAGCAAGAACACTGCCTAATCTGCTACAATCAAATTAAACTAGCTGCCACTGAGCATGCACAGCTACTGCACTTACAATTACAGAGAAAACAATGTACAGGCCACAATATCTGCTGCTTCAGCTTTAAAATGACAACCTCGGATCAGATTTAATTACAGCAAGTCATTTTCATCTTGAGCAGCAATCAAGGCAATTAAGCATGATAGAGGGATATATAGTTATTAACATGACCAGTTTTTTTGATGCATAAACTGGCACGATGCAAAAATCACCACAGGGTTTGAAAATGAATAAATTCCTTACACAAATGGAATATGACATAACATAATATATTTATAGAATTTCCCCTCCCCCAAAAGCTAAACTTTGAGGTCCTGGAAATGATCTCAGCTGAATTTTCTTCACATTTCAGGCTCTGTCTAGACCTCTGAGGAAACCCTGAAATTTGTTCAACAGCAATTTGACAGGACAAAACATTTGTCATTTCAGTTTTCAACCGACAACAGTGTCTCAGTTTAGGGTACAGCAAATTGCTTTTCTTTGAGAAACAATCGTGGCAACCACTTGTGACAAAGACATGGTTACTGAACTAAGCAATCTAGCAATCTCGTTTTCTTTGATATTATTACTGAACTGGACAATCACTCAAACTCATAAGCTTTGACAAACATGACACCTCAGTAAAAGCTCATAAAACATGCCTGGTGTCATTAAATAGATGAACAGCTGTCAGAAAGCTGTCAGCCATTGAACGGGATCAACATTTTATAAGCCTTTATGCAGCCAACTTGGCTAACGTTCTGTAGCCAGGAAACCTCTTCATTGACTACTTCACTTTTAACGCCAGATGGATTTAAATGCGACACTAGGTCACCTTTTTTTTTGGTAAAAACTGAGGAAATTCTTTATACTCCGCTTTATAATCCAAGATTTAATCTAATGAAATGACACAAGTCTAAAGTGATTTTACACATTCAAAATAATTGAGGAAAACACTATTATATCCAAAACAATACAACTGATGTACATAAACTGCTACAGCAAACTCACTGCCTCTGGTTTCTGCATCGCTTAATTGCCATTAGACAAACCCACTTACGCTGTATGTGAATTAGCTGCTTTGGCATCTTGTAGTCCCCAGGGTAGAGGGAGTCGTAGTAGGTGATGTTGCTCTCTGCCTCGGGGACTGGGATGACCATGTTGTCCCGCTTCTCGCCATATACCTGCTGTGCCGAGATGGCCCGCTGGAGATGGTGTTCCTACGAAGACAAACAATAAAACAATTTTAAGACACAATCTGGAACTAATATGAAGTCAAAAAGACTTGAGAACTGGTGTGATACAGTATGGTTTTAATATGGGGTTTTGGCATGGTTTTAATTTAGGGAATTCACCACTTTTAGAAAATGGTTATACTGCTGGGTTTGTCAGAAAAGGCTGTGCTCTTTGATGGAACTCTCAAAAACATCCAAGCAGCATAAATCGGCCAGGCTGATCTATCGGCTGATATTAGCTCATCACAGATTTCAGTATGGGTATATATGTAGGACAATAAGGTAATTTAGGGAAAACAAAAAACAAGAAATACATACACACAAAACTATCAGCCAACAAATCACTGAAAATGTTTAAAACTCCCAATTATCGATACCGGTACCTAGCTCAGAACGTCAGGTCAGGTATCAGTAAGGCTACACTGTGAACCGGGCATAAAAATGACTAGATGTGACTTGTCAGCCGACAGCCACACAGCTGTTAATGAGGCACCGATTGTTAGCATAGATGAATTAGCCAATGCAAGCATAACTGAACCAACGCTACACGCCATTTATCCGTGTTCTGTGCTGCAGCAGCTTACTCTAAAACGCTGGGACAAAACAAAATATTGCACAACTGAAACACAACACAAGAACACATTATCATTCCGAGTGGGAAAACAACACACTGACTCATGTACATACACCTGCAAAATGAGCTGAAGGAGGAAACTGCTGATTATCGAGTTACACAATGAGTAACATCTGACATCCAGACCTTATGATAATCTCTGAAAAAACCCAGTAGAGGACCAAAACAGAACTGTGAGGGTACACAGAACCATATAAAACATCTGCTGCTACAGTCTACACTGTGAGTTTTTTGTGTTTAAATCTTGATATGTGAAACAAATTACTAAATGGCACTAGAATGGCATGTGGGAACTGGACAGGGAACAAATCTCAACTTGTCGTCCAATCACTCAAGAGTACAAATACAGAGGGAAACCTGACACTGTTTTTGTCTCCCGCGCTCCATCAGTTGGCCTTATCTACCTGCCACAAGTGTGACGAGAGCCTGCCGCTGCCAAGCCTGCCGAGGGGGAATGTGCCGGAAGGAAGGCAGACAGGCTGGATGGCTGACTAACTGGTTTGCTAGGCGGGCTGCTTGTCTGAACAGTCCCAGTCAGTCGTAGTAGTAGAGCCTTTGGCCCAGACCCGGGCACTGAGCCACTGGCAGGCAGTCTGTCAACAAGGCAGTGTGCTGCCGGCCTCGTACAACAGCTCTCTGGAGAGAAGGTGTGTGTTTATTGTTCTCCCTGCGGCTGTCAAAGACACAGAGTGGGTAGGGGAGCAGGGAGAGAATATTTGTGACTAGGGAAGCTAGACAGAATGAGTGAATGAGTCAGAGAGAAAGCGAGTATGTGTGTGCGATTGTAGGAGGAAGTGGGACACTGTAAGTGCCACTGATCTGTTATGGTTGCATTTTTCCATGAAAGGTAACCGAATTGTCCCGATGCCACAACAATCACTCATCCACGGCATCGATTAGACGCTGTTGTTTAATACATGTGCCAGCCTTGAAGAGGGTAGTCTACAAGAGCACCAAACTGCTTCATTCAGATTCAGCCCATGCAGTCAGGATTCTCAGAGAGAGCACTGTGAATTTTCTAAACTGATTGAATCTAAACTGCCATGTCCGCTAGGCACCGGACACCTAATGCTGTTTCCCCAGAAAACTCAAGTCACTGCTTTCATTCACAAGTAATATGACCTGTCATACCGACTGTACTTCTTCACTTCTCTACTGGTTATGTTTATCTCATCTATATGCAAGCCTCTGCCAAACATATATGCATGATCAGCCCCAGTGTGCGACTGGCAAGCTTTTCAATTTACTGCTATAAATGACTGCTGGCTGGTTTTAATACAAGGTTGGGGCTTTATTTGTGTTGGTCTTCTTTAAAAGGTATATGTGACTGCATGTCCAACTTAACTTGAGATCAACTTAACAGATAGCCAGATGGAAATGTAAGTGATAGTTTTTTCTGAATTTTTGGCATCTATCAATGGTCTAATACAACAAGAAATATCAACCGTTGGTAGAAACAGCATAGAGAAATCTGACCGTCGACAAATTTCTCTGGTCTCACTGCATCTCATAATTTCACCCATCCCTATTCAGAGACTAAAGGACTGCACAGCATTGCACCATTCTGTTTTTTCAGTGTCTACTTGCAGGTTTATTTCCATGCAGAATTCAATCAGAGGTAAATATATTTTGCATGGGTCAGATAAGTAACTACTCTATGGTTTGTAAATGGTAAATGCCCAACACAACTTCAAGTTGTCTGTATACCACCATCCTATACATTTATGACTTTGGTAATCCTGAACCATGTCTAACAAACTACTATGACAGAAAAGCTGTACAGGAGAACTGTAATCATTGTCATTATTTAAGTGAAATGTCTGAAAAATAAACAGTGGTCTGGAACTCCATATATCTGTTTTTTTGTTTTTTCAAATCTGACTGCTTATGAGAACAAGCTCACAGGGGTGGCAAACTGTTTTCACTGGATTAAATCAGGAAAGTGTGCTGCTTCTCAGAAGGAGCTCAAGCTAAACTGAAGACGAACATTGCAGAACATGGATCGATTTGTCTCATATTAATGGCAAGCTTTTCAGCGCTACAAGGTTTTTAAACAGATGGTCCTTGACACTTTCACTGAGACCTTGAGGCTACTGCATTTGGCGCAGTCTATACTATTCCATTTGGCCTTTAGTTTTATTTCATACAACAGAACCGTATTCTGATGGGGAAAAACTACTTTTTCACTTAAAAGCCCAGTCTGTGGACAAATTATCATGACAATCATGAGCATTTTTTGGTTTGACAAATACAAGCTGAATGATTATGGTAATACTCAATTACATAAAACAGTGTAGTTATAGACACACAATTATCCTGCATTTTCAAATGGGCATCTACAATGTGTGAAAAGTCTTAAAAGGTTTTCATCAGCCTTGGCCTAAACTCACTGATTTAAACAAGAGAGTACCATAATAACTACTTCATCACATTAATAAAATAACAATAATGGATTATTACATGTACCTGGTGCAGGCAAAAAGTAACTGGTGGTCACTCATCATTTCACACCCCAAAAAAAAAAAAAGGAATGTTACCTGCCAGAGAGGCAGGAAAGTAAAGTTTATAATGTGTGTCCTTCAGTTTACCATCATACTGTTTGTTTGTAATCATCTGTGACTGTCTACTGTATTAAATCTGTTTTATTGCATCCCAGAACCCCCTGTTCATCAACACCATTTGGACTTTGGGGGCTAGCAATATTCTACACAGTCTGTTATTCCCGAGGCAAGTGATTGTACTTTACATTTATGGCGCCATGTGCTCTGCCGATCTGTTCTGAGGCTGTAGCTACTCCCTTGGCTGGAGAAGCTGCTGAGGACAAGGCTTTTCTTTTTATTCTCAGAGCTTCCCTAAGGTGTCTGCATACACAACTCAAAACTCTTATATATTCAAACTATCTGTAGCATTTGCTGTACTTGTACGCTTGCATAACCCCCATGTTCCTCTCTGGGTCCCACATTCCCCCAGCAAGCCCCAAAACCTCGGCATCAACTTCCTCTGGCTGCTCCACAATGAGAGAGAAACTCATAAAATCAAATGGCCTTGAGCAGAAATCACGTCAGCTGCCAACTCTAATCAAGCAACGTGTTTGTTTACTTTCCCGGCCACGGCTATTTGCCTGAGAATAAATGGACTCGGATTGAGGTGAACAGGCAGAATACAGAGCATGAGCTGGTGCCCTTACACAGACACACACACACACACTTTTTCTCTTGGTCTCGCTTTCTCACACATAGACACAGAAGTCCAGAAATAGCCTTCTAAAATGACGAAATCGATCACTATCAAGTCTGCTGAGGCAGCCAGAGCCTCCTCCACCTTCTTCAGTCTAGCCTCTGACAGCTACTGTCCTAGACACTGTAAATGCCACTTAACATGACGGATAGCCGCAGGGAATGGTCTGGTAGAGCTGTCAAGGGACAAAGCAGGTTTGTGCACTGCGTGGGAGAGGATGATTTTTAACACCAGTTTAAGTCGGGTGGGAAATTAATGGCAGAAATCAGACTGCGTTTCTGGCTGTTCCAAATCTGCGATTTGTAAAGTAGCAAACCAATTAATCCCAAACTAGCAAAGTGAAAACAGTAGTCTTCCATTCATGCTTCACTGATTGGAGAATTTCTTAATTCACTGGTTGCTCTCAGGAGTTGTTCCAGCTGAGGCTTCCCTAGCAGGGAAAACTTGCTGTGAGTTTAATTCAAGAACCTGGCACAAGGATGGTGTTAATTTCCAACACTGCCCACATACACATCACAACAAAACTGTAAAGAGTGAAAGAAAAAGGAGGAGAACAACTGACAACGGCAGCTTTCAATATCACAGCATGTCCACTGCAGAGACTTTGGACAGGACATGCCCCAAATTCCCACCCAGCAAGGTCACACAGTGAGAAACTGGTTGTCTGCCAGAATCTCAGTGCGTGTGTGTGTCACTGTGTGTGCGCGCATGAGTACAAGAACTGTGTCTGGCAAAGAGGCAAACACAACAGATGCCTGTGGGTTCCCACCAGGGCCGCAGACATTGACCTCACTTTCACCCAAACGTAAACAGAAGACAAAGTGCCTGGCCCAAAACAAACAAGCCGCACGTGCTGAGGGAATTTCAATGATGATGGCTCTTCAGTCAAGCCACGCTACATATACACCGCCTGTAAATTACAAAACCACATGCTGGACTGAGATATGACTTTTGAATGGCAAAGAAGCAGAAAAGAGTAACCCCGGAGTCTTGTGCTCACAAAATGCTTGAAACCAGCCGGCCTAAATGCAATGTACAGAAAGGCCTAAATCTGAAAGCTCCATTAGCATGGAGATTCAGCATCTCTAATATGTACATTTTTATGGTTTTTTTGTATATTCTATATTTAATTTTTAGCTTACTACTTTATATTTTTCTAGTGTCTTGTGCTGCTATAGTCTAGTACTTTGTGCAATGTCATGTTTTTTGTTATGCTGCTGTAACAACTTAATTTTCCTCCGGGGATCAATAACGTCTTATCTTAACTACAGGGACACCACATATTCAGCACGAAGACCACAGAACATCAAGTGGGTAGTCAATGTGGTTGACGTGGTGACAAGTTAAACATGCAAAGCTGATTAAAAACACATTCAGGACGGCTATTTAACAAAACTTGAGTTTTCGCTCAGTGGGTCAGGCATGTCTGCAAAACACTATTCCCTCAGTGGACCAATGAGTGCAGACTCCAACCCACAAAACTAAAAATACATGCATTTACAATATAGTACAATAAAACAACACCATACATTAACTGTTGAAGGAGTCTGTTAAAGATCATAAGCTATGGCGTCTAGATTCAATGATTCAAAGCAAATTTCTATCAGAACTGATGTAAAAATTAATAACAGACAGCTCCAAACACTGAGCGGTTGGCGTGCAGCAGGCCCTGGCCTACCTCTTATGATAATACGACTGTTACATAACCAAGCACTCCAGCTGAGCAGAGCACAGACTTTGAAGTGACAGCAGCCCACCTCCCTCCTCCTGCTGCCCTGATCTCCTCCTGAGCGCCACGTGCCGCTGGTCTGCCAGCCTGCTGTGCCATCTGACACACTGAACCCCTGACACCGAGCCTCCACAAGAGCAGGGAGGACGACAGGCTGCAGCACACTTTCAGTGATTAACAGCAGCATCCGCCACAGACACCTGTAGTGATATTTCCCCATTTACTCACCCTTGCATTTAAACATTAGTCAAGACTGCCGGGTCAGCTACAAAGCTGCACCTTTAGACAAGCCAATATTATTGCATGGGGGACCCAGAATAGGGGCCCAAGCGTGCCACACTGTTGTCTGATAAATGGCATCGACATAATAGAGGGACACAGTAAAATTTCAAAAGGGTACATATAGTGTACATTCAACCCACTACATCCCACAGATGATGCTCCTGTGGGATGCTACACAACCCAGAGGGAGAAACAGACTTTGTTTATCTACCTGCCTCTATGGCTGGTGCATCTCTTATCCTCAACTTAAATACCTGTTTCTCTTTCTAACTACACTGTCAGGATACTCTATTGGTACACCAATGGACAGGCAATTATCAGCCAAAAGAGCTGGCATTGCTTCCCCAAATCATTCATTTCAAAATATAAAAAGACAAACTTTGATTTTAATCCAGGCTTTAATGTCCTTATCTAGAAAATATCAACACTGGAAAACCACAGAAATGCTTACTACAGTCACAACAGCTGTGATGAAAAACCATCTTATCCCCCAAGTGACCTACTCTGAAAAATCAACACAGGTGAATATATTAAGAGAAATCCCTCCAGGTTAGTAGTGTAAGACAGAGAGAGACTGATATACCTTTCTGACAGCCACACAAACCAGATGATCAGCCCAGTGAATTTACTGTTCCAACAACGGTTTTAGTTGCAGTAACAATATCTAAATCTGCAGTATATATACACACACACACACACACAGACACAAATAAACATGAAAGGCTGTATTACACATCAGGTGATAACTATGTCAACATAGATATATGTTTCTTTTAAAGATGGCACACACCGAGTTTTCCCAAATGCATGCCAGCAGTGTTGACATTTCTGTCTGGTAGTGGCACAGATGCCAGCTATAACATGAAGTCACTAGCTCCCCCTTGCCCCGGTCCTTCGCAATTACGCCAACACAAGGCCCTATCCTGACAGACAAGACAAAATGTCGGAACTGCTAAAGTCACATGACTCCTTTGTACTCAGAAAATCGCCTCACGCACAAATAAGCCAGTCAAACCGGACAGTTTTACCCAATAATGACAAAACGCACCCCCGCTTTACCCAAACATTCGCCCGGGTCCCGCATACATGCGCTATGCAACAGAAATCTGTCGCGTTTCTTCTGAAAAAAATTGGCGGCCATTTTGTGAAAGCTGGCGCAGAAAAAAAGAGGGACGCCTCTGATCATGTAAAAATAAAAAATAAACCAAAGCGTATATTTTCACATTTTTCGAACTGTTAAAGCATACCGATTCCTCTTCTTTCTCCATCCCCGTAGGCATCTGCGGCACTGCCCGGTTAATGGATGCATATTCGTGTAGGTCGGGTAAATCCTCACAACGGAAGACGGGTAGTGGCTTGGAAGCGTCCAGCGCCCGTGCCCGAAACGACAATTTACTCATTTTTCACAATTCGAGATGCAGTATAAATCTATCCGATCTCCTAATATTCACAACGGTACCGAGTGGAGCTTTCATGGATGTTTCTGTGCGGTTAATCTCTACTCTAACGTTCGAATGGTTGTAGCTTGTATTTAGGGCGTCGCCAACGGAGCCGGGGGAAGGCCCGGATCTTGGTCGCTCTCTCTCGGACTGTTTTTTTCCGACGCTCCGCTCCCTATCGTTGGTTCAGTGCGCCATGGACAACATGGCGGACATTTAAAACTCTTTTGCTCCGTTTCGCTCGGAGCGGTCCAACCCCCAGTTCGCGGACCGACCATTCCCACACGGTCCCGAGCGCTTGCGCGTTGAGGGGGTGGGGGGAAGGGGGCATTTCTTGCAAACTAACTCCTCTCCACGCAAACACATAAATTATTGAAATAAACATTAGGCATGGCCGAAATATATATTGCGATAATAAAATAAATAAGTAAATAATGGATCGTATATTAATGAAACTTCTAAATAATTAAAATTTAAATTTAAAAAATGGATTAAAAAGGCTAAAATGAACAAATAACTTTGACCCAATGAATAGATGGAAATTAATAAAAAATAAGTCAAAATGCAAAAATATATAAATTTATTTAAAAAAAATAAGCAAAACTATTCACACGTGAATAGCAAAAAAGAAAGAATATCACAAAATTGTATAAACTTTTCAGCAGTGATTAAATGCTTACTAAATCAAAATTTAGCGTTGTTGATTGTGGACTCTGCCGTCCATGAATACTGAGTACATGATAGATAACAAATACGTTTTTTCCAGAACTCATGAGAAATCAAAGTTCATCAGTTTATCATGTTCCCTAGCATTTCCTTTTAGTAATGCACTGATATTTTAAAATGATGGTTAAAATGGGTGCTGCCTGGTTTAATAAAACAGGTTACCTTGATGAAATACAGTATAACTGCCCTGGAATACAAAGAGTAGAAAAAAATGCCTCAAACAATTCACTCTTGTTTGGAAGATTTTTTTTTTTTCCAAAAAGATTTATTTTCAGGTGCTTGGTTTTATGCTTTTATGCAAAACTGGAGGAATAAAACCCTTAATGCATAACAAGTCAACGCCTCAAATGTCACAGAAGTAACCGTTTCTCCAAACTGACCAGAGATAACTTTTCAGACCCACTGAACCTTATCTATGAGTGGTGATCCAATTACAGCCCATAATAGAAAAAAAAAGTTTATTCCAGGGGAAACGCTTCATGGCAACATGTTCACTGTGTGAACAATGTCGCCCTCTTCTGGTGCAACAGACAAATTGTCTTGATTTTAAAGAGAAGAAATACTGCACACAGCATTTGGGGAATATTTATATCCAACACAGTATGCAGCTCCGTGTGTGTACCTGTTATTCAGTGTGAGTGACTGCAGTGTCAAAGCCTTGACCATGACAACGTTAGCTCCATGCTTATCTTACTGAAACGTGGTTTCAGGGCGCTTTCAGATAAGCTGTTTCCATGACCCTGTGGGTTTGGGGGGGATACAGTGCTTTTCTAGGATCTATGTTTAGTATACTACACAACCAGAGCCAAAAATATCTAGAATGTTAATTTATCAAGGTTACTAGAATATTTTACAAACATTAAATCACCTTACCTGTCGATGGCATTGGGCTTAGCCAGGGTCCACCCAGGCGAACTGAAGTTTTCTTGTCATCATTAAATCCACTGACTGCATCATGAGGACCTGAGAGCCAACTGACAAGAGCAACACGGACATTAAGCCAAAACTCTGTGAAAGTCTGCACAGTTTACACTGAAAGTAAAGGTTAGAAAAAATAAATAAAACCAAGTGGCCCGCAAGTCAAATACAAAGAAAGCTAACTACAGTCTTTCATTTGTTGAGTAAAAAGAGGTTTAGCACAGGACTGTCTAGGTGGAGCAAAGACAAAACATTTGTCCACCACCTGATCACAATTGTCAGCAGTACTGCCTGGTCTGGTCCTCTAACAACCACACCTGGCTGTGTTCATGGCTCGTGCCACATGGACTCTTTTGTTTAATGTATTACTCTCAAGCAGGATTGTTGATCTTTGATGGCCATACAATGCAAAACACCACTGTCAAGTTGAAAAAACAAAAAACAAAAAGGTTGTTTACTTTTTGATGATGTTCAATCCCTTTACTTTTCATGTATTGCTACCACCACTAGCATCAGTCACTGTGAACATGTTAGCATTTGGCTAAGCACATTCCCACAGAGTCACTAGCTGATATAGATTTGTATGACTTGTTATATTGCTACTGGTTCAAAAGATATCACGTTTAAGGGAGTCACTTGCAGGGACAAACCCAGATCAGCACCTGAACCCAGATGAGAACCTGTAGAAAAACATTTTCTAACAGTTCAACTGTAAGGTGTCCCCCAAAGTAACCTATACTGTTGTACAGTCAGTGTTCAATCTAAACAAATTCGTGTACATGTATAACCAGGAAGGAGCGCCATTATGCAAAACACTGCTGTGATCATCAGCACTGTGACACATTAAACCACAATATACATTTCTGTATTTGAATACTGCCTAGCTGGTTTCATTTAAGATAAACCCATTTGTCTATCCTTATTTATTGATTCCTCAACATTTTTTATCATCCTAGTCCTACGTCTGACACATTATCAATACAGTGTCAGTAATACTGTGTTGCATTTCGGAAATGTACATGTTCTTTAGACATTTTACCAGTTCAGCTGTCTGCCATGAGGTTATGGATGTTTGAAATGTTCCGATGGTGGTCCGTATGTGCATGTTTCTGTGTTGGAAACGTGATTTGTGGAAGTACTACATAGTACAGAAACTTTAATATTGATGCCTGCCGTTTGAAAAAATTACCTTCCCATTTTAGAGGTATGTTTTTGCCTTCCGTTATACCAACATTGAGCTGTACTGTAGATGAAATAATAATCAGCCTATGTATCAACTGGGGGAAAAAGGGCAAGCATCTGAGTCTGAGGTCAGGGCCTCAGTGTCTTGTGACTATGCAAAAATGGCTCGAGCCTGGGTGACCTTTTTTAGCCTTCCAAGTTAATATTTGTAACCTTGAGAGCTAAGCTTCTAAGAAAATAAGTAGAACATGAAAACACACTAGCACCTCAACATAACAAATAGCATTTTCATACCTCACATAATTTGTGTTAGCCCACAAATGTCACACAATATCCAGAGTTTTATTTGTACTTTTCTGATTTACAGCTTACCTGGCTTATCTGATCTAGTGAACCCTACCAATCAGATACTCTAAACAGGCTCTTATCAAGAATTAACTAATAATTATTGTACTACAACCACTGCTAGTCACCATGAGGCAGCTTTAATCCTGGCTGGGTGCAGGTCTCCCAAACTCCATCTTTGTGGGGAGGCCAAATCACTCATAAAAGGTCTCTGCCCCTTTTTTTAAGTCCTTGTAGGGAGAGGAGGGCGTTTTAGGAGGGGAGCTTCTAATGCAGAGGGATAAGAGGGATACAGCCTGTGATCCAGACCCATGCAGGCCAGGGCCGAGCAGTTCCCTGGCAGACCACAGGAGCTGCCTGGCACTGTTTAGCCACACACCCTAAGCCTATGATCCAACAATGTTACACTTCAAACCAACATGATGGAAAAACCCTCATATGAAATTATGTTAAAATTGTCCGAAAGCCTCTCATCGACTCTTCACCCCCGCATCCTGCTGATGTTTTCTCTCTATATTAACCGGATCAGGTCTCCGACATTATAATTTTGCCATTAATGTAACAACTAGTGAACTAGATATTTTTTTTTAACACAATGAAAAACATTTCCTTTGCCGCTATCGATCGATATCACAACCTCCCTGCTTTCAGAGGCTGACAAAGTGATAGGGAACTTACGGTTTTAGTGCTGAATTGCATCCAGCTGATCAGCCAGGAATTTGATTGCGTGTATGAAATCATCTGATGCCAGAAACACTTTTCACGATGGGCCTTTAAAAAAAAAAAAAAAAAAAAAAAAAAAAAAAAAAAAACACCCCCCACTCCACTTCAAAACCCTCAAAGAAAAACCCCCCCCACGTCCCTCTCCCACCCCACCCAGGGG
>JBBMJY010000006.1:19927965-19984088 GCA_037833715.1 Toxotes lorentzi
GGAACGTGTGGTTTTGGTGGGGGAGGGCGGCCAGTTGGCCAACCAGGGGGGTGGGTGGGGGTGTGGAACTCCCGGAGGCCAAAAAAACTTTTCCACGTGGGCCTTGAAAAAAAAAAAAAAAAAAAAAAAAAAAAAAAAAAAAGCAGCCATCGATTCAAGTTAAAAACATTAGAGGAAAATACTCACCAAGTCGATCGCTCAGCACACGCCGGGGATTTAAAGACAGATGGGAAACATTTCTGCAAGTCAGAAGTAAGAAAAAAAGAAAAGAAAAAAAAAACGGCAGGCAACACCAACACGACGCAGCTAGCCACAGAGGGAGCCAACTAACACTAACGTTAGCCGCTGCTAGTTCTCCGACTTGGTTTCATAATAAAAGAGCAAACGGCGAGCCGGGATCCGGATGGGATGAGCCGCTGTGCGGTTTATGTCCGGCTCGTTAAAAAGCGTTTTTCGGTCGATGAAAAGTCAGTATTTTCCTGTCGATGTACAGCAGGCTGGAACTAGAGAGGTGGAAACCAAAGTGCTACTGTTGGGGGTTAACAACTTTGCTGAAAAAGACGGCCTGTGATTGGTCAGCCGAGGCCACCAATCACCTGCGTAGAGCTCCTGGGCTCGTGGCGTCACGTTCCACAGGGGATGGAGCGAAACGTGATTGGCTGACGATGTCAGGATGAAGTCTGAGCTTCAGCCATTTTTTTTTAACTTTCTAATGAGATTCTAGTTTTACATCTATTAGTTTGTTTTTAGCCCAGGAGTTTTCACTTATACTTTCTTTACTGGCTTATTGTGCAGACGTTTAAGGCCCTAAAAGCAAAGTAAGGATGCGAAATAACACCATGATTAGTTTTCATTTACCAATTAACTTCATTCAAACAGGAAAAAAAAAAACCCAAATTAAGTCAATATTTGGCGTGACCATCCTCCATACACCTGCAAACAGACTACACCAGCAGGAAGGCTGTTCCAAGCATCTTGGAGAACTTGCCACAACCCGTTTCAGTGTCCTCTCTTTCCTCCTGTAATCCCAGGCTGACTCCATGATGTTGAGATCAGGGCTCTGTGGGGCCCAGACCATCTATTACAGGACTCCTTGGTCTTCCTCTTTCTGAAGATAGTCCTTTACGACTCCAACTGTACGTCTGGGCTCGTTATCATGCTGCATAATGAGTTTAGGACCGATCAGATGCCTCCCTGATGACAGTGCATATTGATTAAGAATCTAAACAGTAAACTAAAGCTTTACTTTAAACCCGAGGCTATTCATATGTTGCACAGCGCTGTAGCTGCAGTGTAATTTTTATTCTACTGTTTAATGTGGCTTATTCTGTTTTAGCTTATTTTTATATTTTACTTTTTTAAATCCTCTTTATATGCTTTGGGGATTTCATTTTCCTTCGTTCTCAGTTTTGTTGAGGGACCAGATCATTTGTCTGCATCTGAACTGAAGAGTGTTATCAGAAGGTTCCTTCACAGCAATAAAAGACCTCCTGGTACACATTGAACACACCAGTGAGTAAATTACAGATCCAAAATATAGTAATCACATAATATCTTAACAATATAGGGGTAAATTGTTTTGAATGTTTATTCAATAAATAATTTCAGAAATACAGAATTGCAAATGTGAATGTTTTGTAGAAATGAAAAAGGCACTTAAAAACAATGGTGACAGGTGCAACCTTTTTCTCTTTACAAAAACCAAAAAATTCTTGAGATCTTGAGACCATTCCCTTACCACTGATCTAAATGACATTACATCCATTCCTATTTCTGTTCAATAAAAAATGTTTGATCAAGGTACCACCAAATAGTTGGGTGGGATTACCCACAGGTAAAAAAACAAACAAAAAAAAACAAAAAACAAAACTGAGACCCTTCCCAGTTTATATTCTACAAATACAACAAGGCATTTCAAGATAAGCTAATTTAGTTAGCAAATAAGGCAGGTTTGCGTATTTGGCATTGCTGTGAAGAATTAAGGACCTGAGTTGGCTTTTAAATTAAGCAAGTAAAACCTGGAGCCAAACAGTAAAACTACTGTACACTGACGTTCTTTCACCTAGAAAGGCAGCCCAAGAAAATATCTTTCGCAGATAAAGATACCGTTCAATTGATTGTTCAGATGGATTAATTCACTCAGGAAAAAATACTAACGCCTTCAGCCCTGTTCTGCGAATACATATATGGCTTTACACAGAACCCAGAACATACTGTACACAATTCATTGCTGCAACACAACTGGTGCTACATTTGAAGAGTTCAATCCCAAGAGACCTTTAAAAAGGAAAGATACCTACTCAGTTGGCAGTCCAACCTTAAGACCTTTGCTCACCTGCATTTTTGAATCACTGACCAATAGATTGCTGCCCACTCAACATTATTCACGTAGTAATTTGGAATGGAACGCTTCATTTGTTGCCCATTTTCAACATCCAATTAAACCCTCAACAAAACACTGATGGCTTGATGGTTCTATCAAAAAAAGGCACAGTTAGACTTTCTGCTACCCTGCCAGTCCTGTGGCGGAAAACAATCCGTTCAAAACATTCTCTTCTGCAGAAGCATAAAATAAAACAGAAAACCCCACATTTACACAGACTGTACATGCTTCAAATGATGCATAGAAAATAAACCAAGTTAGTAAAACAAACAGAAATAGTGGCAAAATGCATTCTATGATTTGGTGACTACAACAACAAACAAACAGTGAGAGCATTAAAAACCCCGCCCCTCCCTTCACCCCGGCCCGTTCTCTTTTCCATACAGTGTTGTCACAACGAAGATAAAGCTCAATCATTTGCCCTCGTACTTTGGATTGACGACAGTTGTTACGGCACTTTTGTAGATTGGATTCTCACCCTGAGAAAGAGACAAAACAACGGTAGTGAGTTAAACTGTTGTGAGTAACCAGGCAAACAAATTACAGCACTTGTAAAACCTTCATGTAGTTCACGTTTGTGGTGTCATGATAACAGAATTTCAAAACCAGTAAGATAAAGGGTTTCAGATTAAAAACAGTTTCAGACTAACTTCTACAGTATGATAGCAGACAAGAAAAGCCAGCAACAAGCATGAGGCCACACTGACCTTTCTCACTATTTGGCCTGAGGTAATAGTTTGGTCAAAGTAGGTTAGGTTAGATGACTTAGGTTAGATACTTTTCCTTCTGGAAAACTGACTTAAATTTCAAGAAAAAAAACGTATATTACACAAACAATTCACTTCAGTATAATGAGGCACAGCGAGGTCACCTCTGGTTAAGCATGCCACTTTCAAAACATGCAGTCACCAAACCTCTCTTTTCACTGCAGCCACACGTAAAGCCAATGGAGGTGTAAAACTACACACAGAAAGTTCATGCAAGTACACAAAGCCAACAGGTGATACAAACTTTGACCTAAAGAGCAGCTGCTTTATTCCCATAGCTGGGATTCTGGAACTGGTTAATAGGACTCTTGTAAATGGGGTTCCCTTGCTAACAAGGAGAAAGAAAGGGGGAAGGTGAAGGCAAAACAGATGAACAAGAAATGAATAGGAACAGAGGCAAGGACAGTCTGAGGAGAAATGTTCAGGACAGCAGGAAAGATAAGGAATTAACAAATATTTGATTAATGTTGTGTCGACATGGTCGCTATTTACGGCTGTTTTCCATTTTCCCCTCCCTAACATGTTAATGATGATATGTACTAACAATCATGTTTTCTGTTATAAGTGGTATGTTGTTTTTAGTATCCTGTAAACTATGATTTTTTTTACATTTCATCTGGATGTCTTTACTTTCGTTTTCCCTCAATATTATATTATATTATTAAATACACATAATAGAAACTCTCAAACTGGGAATACAAAGACAACTGACAAGTTATTTTTTAACAGAGTAACTTTGAGACCAATCTGCAAACATCTGCTTAAGTAATATGGTAACTATGTTTATTATTATGTTTACAAGTACTTCCCACAAACACTGCCTGTGATAAATGTTTGTTTCCCAAATTAAGCCAAACTGCTGCTCCTGTGACAAACAACAGCGAGCAGCAGTGGTCGGTCACCCATCAGCCCTCCTCCTTCTCAGCTTCATTGCCTTTTATGGTTGTGCAGTTGTACCATGTGGACAGTGAGAGGCAGCACTGTCAGCTGAGGGGAAAGCTGCTCCCTCAGTGAATAAAGACTAAACATAACAGCATGGAGCTCAGGCTGATCAAGGACAGTGAGGGCCACAGAGCTGTAGACTCTCTCGGTTCTGTTTCCACACCTTTTGGACATATTGTGGTGCTCAGTTTTTTTGTGTTTGATGACCTTCCATACAATTTAGCTGGAAAATTCTAAAAATGATTCTAACTCAATCCTTTTGAAAGTTAGGGCGAGGTAGATTATTATTTCTACAAGTGAACATATAACAGTGAAATAACACTACCTTTGAGTCTTCAGGTACCAGTTATTTGAACTGTGAGAAAGAGCGAGGCCTGTGCATTAAGGAAAGGTCTGATCAGCTCTCGCTTCAAGTGCTCTGGTGTGACTGACTCACCGTGTCCCACTTGGCGTTCATCTTCTCTTTCTCAAATTTGGCGAACTCTCGGCGGTCGTGGATGATCATGAGTAGTTTCCAGATGAGCAGCAGTGCAAGGCCGATCAGCACAATGCCCGCTACCACACCTGCCACGATGGGGATGATGTCAGGTCCTGCTGGGCACTCTGAAATACAGAAAATGCACAGAGACCATATGAAATCCACTGCCGATGAGAAGAAAAATTATCTTAAAGGATAAGGGAGAGCACGCTTTCAAAATAGATAGTGTGTTTATTTTTGGTTGCTTGAAAATACTAGAAAAAACTAAAAAAGCTATGATAGTCTTTGTGACGAAGGGGAACAAACCAGTGAATGTGTCACATTTTTAATACAGACTCTTGATACATAACCTTGAGGTTATTCAGGTATTAACAGTACAAGTGAGGGAGCAACTAAATACCAGCAAGATATAAAGGGTACCCCTCCATCACACTATCATCATTATAGCTACCACGTAGAGTTTTCCTGTAAAGAAACAAAGCTCTGTTTACATTTAGCATTACTAAAGTGTGCTATGTGTGTCCCTGAAGCCTAACAACTGATTTGAATGCATTTCCTTCCTCATTAAACATTTTTATCACAGTGTTTTTGAAATATTGGTTTTACAACCATGAATACTCGCTCGTAGTCCTCTTCTTTCTTCCCTTTACCTGGTACATAGCTGTGTTTCTTGGCATGTGATCGTCAAATGCAGTACTGTATCTTTTGTCACCTGCATACATAAGGACTAATACATACATTGCTCCACAGCTGGTCGTCAAAATCTCCACAATGTACTTTTAAGTTAAGATGTTTTCGAGACAACTTGTGTTATGGTGAAAACAAACAGCATCAGTCAGGCTTCTGATTAATTTACACAGAATTTAGCAATCGAATCCTACCCAAGTTCTCCACCACATAGACCTCCTTGGTGTCGTTCCTGATGGCGTAGGTATAGTAGAACCAGCAGTCATTGGCATCTCGCTCTTTGCAGTGAGTCAGTGGGAAACTCTGGTCTGTGGGCTGGGGCAGCTTTTCACGATCCTTCACAATGTTTAACGTGAAGTACTTGCAGTCCTGCTCACATGTCTCCTTCTTCTCACCAGCCTTAAATGCTCTGCACTGCACACAATCTCTGTGAAAACATAGACAGAGCTTGATTAGCTCTCCACGGTGTAAAATCTATTGAGCAGCATCTCAGCATACATGAGCAGAAGGCAGAGAAGTCAACTTACATTGCAACCAAAGAACAGGGAACAGCTGCAACAACTGCAGCAGAACCGAAGCCAAGATACGAGACAGAAATATATTGAGTCTACTATCATCTATCTATAAACTCCCCTCAGGTTGCAGGTTCCAAATTTATTTCATGATATTTCTCATCATTGGGAACACTACAGTTTAAGATTTCTGAATCTTAAATTTCCAGCGAAGCCTGAAAGCCTCAGACTCACTTGTGCTCAGTGCAGACACCGGGGCAGGTGGGGCAAATCTCACAAGTTGGACCCTGGAATTTAGGATTGGTGCATTTGCAGATTCCACATTCACATTTACCACGTCCATTACAGATCTGCCCGTTCTTGGCAAGGCAGGTGGAGGTATCCAGGGAGCAGTCGCAGGCACTGCCTGTGTAGTTGGCGTCACAGATGCACTTCCTGCATTCACAACGCCCATGTCCTGGTGAAGCACAGACAATGACAAAGGTCACCACACAGCTTACAATAAAACCGGTGTCAGTGTTTCAAACAACAATCCTTACCTCCGCAGAGCTTGTTGTTGGAGCGGTCACAGTTGAAGTTGTCACACTCGCAGTATTTTCCGCTGTAGACCTCTGCTGGGTTTTCCCGCTTCTTGCATTCGCAGGTGCCGCAGACACAGTCACCATTGTTGCTGCAGATATCCGTACCGTTGTCTTTTCGGCAGTTGGCATCTAGGTCCTCTGTCCGGACTTCGTCTTTGCTGCACTCGCAAAGACGCCCAATACGTCCCTCATTACACCTGATTCAGAAGATAAGGAGGTTAGCCATTTCAGTGATGTCAGTGTGTCATCACAGTTGAACATTACGGCCAGAGAATAAACAAACAAGACAAAAAAGAATACTAAATGTTTGGGAAACCAGTACTTCAAATGAAGAACACTAGTCTGAACCAATAGGTGTGACTGAGTTTTCATTCAATTTGTCACTGCAGCTTTTAAAGATGTACAACTGTGGCTGGAAACTGAAAACTCACAGTTCTTGAGGCTCCATTTTACATGGTTGAGCAGCACTGATCAAGTAAATCTTCCAGGCTTAATACATACTTGCAGGCTCCACACTCGAAGGTCCCGTTGCCCTCATGGCACTTCTCACTCTTGGGTTGTCCTTCTGCGGCGCACTTACAGTCGCAGATGAAGTTCAGAACTACCTCCACCTCCTCAGTGAAGCCTAGGGGCTTAATTTTAATGACCTCAGGCTTGCCATGCGATGGACACTTCTGGGATTCAATGGAAATGCTGAAATACACCTGGAGACCAGAGGAGAGTTTATAGGATCACTAAACCTGATGAGGAGGATGCTTTGAAGGTTACTGTGTGATTTGCAAGATATGATTCAGATTATTAGCTTGTGAAATGTTTCTCATTTTTATTTTGAGGTGACATTTTAAAAAATCTGTGTTTTTGCATCTTTTTTTTTCTCTGTTTGGAAAAGCAAGTTCCCTCAACCAGAAGGAAACGCTAATGTAACACCATGCTAACTGCGCTAACTGTGTCATTTTCCAGAGTGTACACAAAGTGCAACAAAAAGGATTTTATCTACCTCGTCTCCGATGGAGATGTTGGAGCACTTCCTGCCATTCTCCCCAGTTCCCTCGACACCATTCTTACACATGGACTTGTAGGTGATTGAAACTCCCTCTGGCAGCCTGCCGTTTTCCAGAATGACCTCAGATGATAAAGACTGTCCACAAGAAAAGAGTGAACAAGATTAAATACTCATTATGGGCTGTCAGCTTTGGGTGAATTGCTTAGACAGGCAACATTCATGTAACCTGAATGTGTGGAAGTGTTATGTACGTAAGCCAGGAGGAAGGAGGACCTGTGACACTGCCTTCAGTTTTTAATTTACACTGTACATGACCTCTAGTGGAGTTTCACTGTAACCTTTACTTGGGCAGGGTCAAAGGATGTAGGACATTTTCTCACAGGATCAATTTAAAATAGTGTGTAAAAATAAGTACTAATATAAACTAAATCAAGTATAAATTTAAATTCAAACTAGTTTACAGCAGTTTAACCATATACTGTATTACAAAAAAAGAGTCTGACTCACATTGTAAGCATCAATAATGAGTTTGATCACATTGCTGGAGTTGGAGGACAGCGTGCCAACAGCTGATTTAGGAATAAGATTTTTCAACTCCTGTAAAAGACAAGAATTATGAATTATATGACATAAATTAAAAGAGTAATTTTCATTAAAGATGCTATTTTACAAGTACAATGTGCGGAAAACAAAGTTTACCTTGTAAACAGGCTGAAATTCCTCAGTGACAGCAAAGATGGTCTGGATGTTGTGGTCACTGAGTTTCTGGACCAAGTGGGCGATGGAAGGGTAGTCCTGAAATAGGATTCATCAACCCAGGTAGAAAAACACACACAGACATATTAATAAAAATAAATAAATATAAAATCTGTATGGTCAAATGTGGGTCTGGTGAGAGACAACTCTTAACATCAATATGAAACTGAGCTCATCAGTAAAGAGGATCAAGCTTGTAATATCTCACATGCTCAGTCAACTCTCACTGAATAGATAAACTACATACATAGTAGTGACTCATGGTGTATATGTTGTTCTCCAGATGACACTTTCCATCATTGGGCAGGACAATGCCGCCCAGTTTGCCGTCTCCAGCAAAGTGGAAACCAGCATCGGTGGAAAACACCAGCAGACGAGTCACGTTCCTCCAGCCGATATGCTCCTGGGAAGATACAGGGCAATGGCAAAATAAGCCATGATCTACAGAGTGCTGACATACTGTAGCACTGAGTACTGAGTCTCGCCCCTGCTCACCTCACAGACTGCCACCTGCATGATGGCATCGAAACCCCCCTCTGGAGAGTCCAGGTTTCCTGAGATCTGCTGCTGACTGACCAGCTTATTAAACTCATCTCCGTTGTTTGTCAGCTTCAGGACATTCTTATAGCTGAATGGGCTGGTACAGTTCTGGTTCCCTGTGCACGGGTTGATGAGCCTGGCTGGCGTGGTGCTGATGTAAGGCATGACCGTCTTCTCCACAAAGGAACCAAAACCTATGGGGGGGAGGGGTATTTTAATGAGGACCGTGAAAATATTTGTAACACTATAGATTTTCTGTTGTTTAGTTTCCCTTTACTGGGACTCAAGTTCTCCTTACCAATCCTGAAGTCTGAAGTGATCTCCTGCATTTCCCTCATCAGGTCAGTGCCAAGGTTCTTGACATTTTCCAAATCATCTTTCATGGAGAAGGAGAGGTCCATGAGGTAGTACAGGTCGATGGGGTAGTCCTCAGCACGCTTGAACTTTAGTCTGAAAGTCTGGGGCTCACCTTCAGGACAAAGCATGGCAATTTTTAGTGTTTTACTTATATTTATTATAATACATATTGTAATATTTCACAGAGATAATGACTAATTCTGCTCCAGAGCTGATGGAAGGCCGACTCTGACTGGCCTGCCCTGATACCATATAATGCTAAACTACCAAAATACATATACTCAATAAAACACAGCCTTTTCAGGCAGACCCCTCTCCTGCTATGGCAAAGCACTGAGAGTCAGAGAGCTGCAGAAGTCGAATATTTACCAGATCTGAGTGTCAGTGTGAGTTTCTGGGGCTGGATCTGAGTGATCTGCTCAGGTTTCAATTTCTCAGCCACATCCTTCTTGCGGTTGGTAACAGGCTTGTCCTTATCGATGGTAAAGGTTCCACGTGGGTTCTCAATTTTTGACACGGCACAGTTTCTTTTCTTCAGGGACTCCAGATCATCACATCGGGCTGACTTGGATTCACCCACGGTGAGGAAATTCTGCAAAACAGCAAAAGAGGCTGTTATAAAGATTATTTTACATGAAATTTGTACAAGCTACCTAACTATTTTCTTAAATACTCTATGTGCAGGAATTTGTCTTGGCGGGACTGGCATGAAGAAACATGTTGACAACCTGCACCCTAACACAATACATCCTGACAAACATGTTACAAGAACAACAGGACTTTATATAAAATATGAATCACTTTATAGGTCCACACATTCATTCAATTAAAATTTTATGGGGGAAACTAAAGGATCTGGATGCCAAATGCAACACGTCTAATTTTGTGTAGCTGACCTCTGGTGTAGAAATACTACAGATACAATTTACAGGGTCTTTGACATGAGAGAGTGCTTTTTCAAACAATGAGGCCCCTGAAAATCATTCCACCTCACATAAACTCCCTTAAACCGTCTCTTTTTTAGGCCATTGTTTGTAAGGAGCAGGAGACGAGGAGAAACAGATGACTCTGAGGCCTGGCTAAGAATACAGATTGGATGCACATGATATCCCACAAGGCATAATGGAGGAGAACTTGAGACAATGAACTCAGTCAAAACAAAAATAATGCTTTGACCTAATTCTTTTAAAACCACATGACTCACAGAGGCCATTTTTTACCTTCGCTGCATCTTGCCATACACATGAGATAAAGATTTCTGTGAAAGTTTAAAAAAAAACAAACACCTATTGCTCTGAAGAACATTCAGCTCTGTAGGATGTAGGTGAGATACAGAGTGTTTCAGTGTAGTCAGTTCACTGTGATTGTTAAAGCTCCACATCACGTTGCCTCATCACGTTGATTTTAAAGGAAAAAAAAAACTCAGGGTATGAGAAGAACAAACCAAATGTACTTCAGTGCTGCAGATACTTCACCTTATCAGGAAAAAAGGCCACCACAACTGCACCAAGGCCTGGAGTCATTTTGAGATTTCATAAACTGAGGGCGGATATTAGTCAGCACCATGACTGAGGAGTATAGACAAGATTTAACAGGAATGCAAACAAAATAAAGCAGCTTCTAAGTTCAGAAAAACCCCCACTAAGCAAAGTGGGCCTGTTACCGTGAACTAATGACCATCAACCAAATTTCAGGTGGTGCCATCTTAGCTCTTCATGCCCCCTCTGTGTGTTGTATCAGCAAAATCGCAGTAAACGACTGAATTACAAAGCTTTGCTTCCAGGTGACTTTTTGGTCTCTCACACTGATTTATTTGTGTTACCTAACAGGGCAGGTTTCTCATACCCTGATATCACAATATGACTTTAACTAATTAAGGCCTTGTTCCACTGATATACGTTAACCTTGTGTTCCTGAGTGTGAAATTGAAACTGAAGAATCTGCACAACTTGCAAATCACCACAACAAAGTTAATGTGCTGTAATCCATTTCTTTCATGTGGAAATAGAAAATATTTTCTCAACATTTGTTCCACATTCAAAACCATTTGTCATTTCTTTGCCCTGTAGGCTACTGATATATCCCAGCTGTGAAAGAGTAAATAAACATTTCATTTTGACTCATTGACTCGTTAATGCTCCTGTATGTCAGTATTTTCCTCTACTGTGGTCTGTTCAGTCCGTACTGTAGTGCTGCCACAGCACGTATATTTGCCCTGGGTACAGAAAAGGTCTAATTAAACAAGATTATTCAAAGATTCCACTGTGAGACAAGAAGCAGAACTGATGTTTACAATTAATGGAGTAGTTGTGGTTACTTGCCTTTGGTCGAAAGGCGAGAGAGAACAAGTCTCTTTAATCTTTTAACTCTCTAGTGCTACCCTGTGTTTGTGTATGTATTTATAGGACAAGCATGGTTATGTATATTATGTATGTGTGTATATTTATCTTCATGTGCCTATTTTTCCTTGTCTTCCTTTGAGGAAACAAGGAAAAATATTTTCTTACGCTGGGACCTTACCTCCTTTTCAAAATATCAATATTAATCGTTGGATTATGTGTTTACTTTGAATAGACCAAACTGTGACTGCAGTCTGTCATACACAAATATCTGGAAACGTTATACTTGCTCTAGATGATTATTAAAAATGATTCCTTAGATTTATTAAAGGTTGTACTATTTCAAGCACAAGATAATGACTACCAGCTGTGTGCATCTGGCAGCACTGTAAAACCAACCACAGAGGAAGCTCTGAAAGTGCTACACCCTCAGTTTAAGACCTTCTAGATACATTTTCACCGTGTCATGTGATAAAATTGTTTAGTGACGGCTTTACTGATTGAACTCACTTCGTCTGAGCACCATCCACATGTCTCTGCGACCTGAATGCATTCCCCGCATGACTGCGCGTTGGCTTTGATGCATATGCTTCCCTCTGAAAGAGACAACACAAGTTCCTTTTAGCCAGGAGGACAAAAGTTCCATGAGTTCACTAACTCAAACCAGCTTTGGTTTTTGACTGCAAAGCACAATCTCTGAGTCATGCTGAGAAAAGCTTGCGGCAGTTCACCAACAGATGACTTCATCTTGTAAAAAAAAAAAAAAAAAAAGGCCTCACAAAAACCATAAACCATGAATGGAGAAATACAACAACTGAGGAGTGAAAAATGGAGGAAAACGAGCTAATTTTAGTCCATTCTATAGCTAATATTTAACAAGATGCAGAAGAGAACAAAATCTAAACATATTTATGACATTTCTGCGCTCTTACCTTGCTGTGCCCAGCCGCCACTAAGGACCGCTGATAATGATGCTATTAAAAGTAACCACAGATCCATCTGTAACAAGAAAAAATGTGTTAAAGGGTAGAAATATGCATGGGTCATGTAATATGGCAGTGTCTTCTACTCAACCCACACACAAAAGAGAACCTGTGCAGGCCAGTCAAGACGTCTTTGTCACTAGACAAAAAGTGTGTATTTGTTTGTGTAACAATTTTTTTTTAAAGCAAAGACATTCATACGAACATGGCATCTGAGAGTGTGATCACACACCCATCATGTGTGCAAACACAGGAAAAGGTTGGTCTTTTTGCCCAAACGCACTTAATGTCACACCAGGTTTTGATTCAGTATTTTAATTTCTCTATGTGATACAGCTGCACTGTGTACACTTTAGGTTGGTCAACATTATATTAGTGAACGCTTTAAGATGCCGGTCATTACCATGCAGACCATTAACACATGCATTCCACCTTGAAAACTGAGGTTTGGAAATTACCAACATAAAAAAGTGGCTTGTTATCTCAACAGGGTACATCAGAGAAGAATCAACAAGAAATCAGAAAGAGGACGACAGAGGAAGAGGATTATGAAAAATGGTGTATAAAGGAGAGAAGAATCACCTTTATACTTCAGGTGTTATGTCTTAACCACTGTAACTCATGATGAGTCAAACAGCGGACATGTAGTGGCTGTAACAGGAGCAGCAGCAGCACCTTAAATTCAGCACTTCAAGCTGCCACACTAAAGAACATAAACTAGGAAGGATTAGCTGTGGTTCACTGAGCAGGCCTATGATGCCTCCTTACCACACTGAGCTGAGCTGCTGAGGACAAACCACTCAGCCAAAACAAACTAAAAAGAAAAAAGAAAGAAAGAAAGAAACTGAGACAAAATTCTCTAAAGTAACTAAAGATGGTTAGTGTGACAGCAGCTTTTTGTACAGAAAATGGTATGGTGAGCTAAGGTCACAGCTCCAAAGGAGAAACCACAGAAAGAGGTTCAGTACTAGTGTTCACACACGTGTGCGTTCCCATATTTGGTGAGGCCTCATGCCTCCTCCTGAAACTCTGCCATCCCCCAAACAGCAGTGACACACTTCCTTGACTGTCTGCCCAATCCTCAAACTTAGAAATAGAGACCAACTTTCTGTGTATTTGCCCCAGTAAGACACACATCAGGAAATCAGACAGTGTTGACAGTGGCTGAGTCAACAGCTGTGTCCCACAGTAGTCTATCCCTGCTGGATATTAAGCTAATTCACCAATTCTTAAAGTGTCAGGGGATAAAAGGGCCACTTACATTTATACGACACAAGTAATATTTTCACAGTTACCTGTGAGCATTGTTAAGGTAAAACCACTGACTCCACGTTCTTCAGTCAATGCTCTGTGAACAGGTGTGATCAGTTTGCTGCAGTGCTATGTGGGTCAGAGGGCACGGGAATCAAAACAACTACATCCTGCAAAGCGAGGCCAAACGAGGCTTAGTGACCAACTTAAATGCAAGTTTCCTCAGAGCAGTTTAGTGATAATTACCATATTACTGACACAGTATGCCACACTGGATGATTTGGGTAATAGTGGAGGATAGAAAAAAAATCTGACATTTTCAAAAACAACAAAGCACAAAGCTCGACACAAACAAAAACTCGTGGCAAGACGGACAAAATGTTCAACATGCAACATTCCCAGCAAGATGATTAATAAAACTCTAACCAACTCCAACTGGAAAGACTTTCTACACTATTAAGGCTCCTCCCCAACATTCCTGAACACCAGCTTTGTGTACTGTTCTGGGGCTCGTCCTACACAGGACTGCAAATTGCAGAGAGCTGACAGACTGAGAGGGGGTCTCCAGTGCCTGTGTGCCACATATTGGCATTGGGCAGAGGCACTGGCATTTCTAGAAATGATCCTGGTGCATGATAACTTTGAAAACTGGCTCGCTTGTTAATCTCATGTTGATAGTCTTAAAATCAAAAACTCTTCCTTAACCTTTTTTTAATCTATACCTGCCCCTTTGTTATTGGTACAAGTTTCTGGGATTGGGATTGGGACTGGGTGGTGCCTCTGCGACCATGGCTGTGGTGCCCCTGAGCAAGGGTAAAATGCAGAGGTAAATTTCCCCAGGTGGAGGGATAAATCAAGTAATAAACTTAAATAAGGGACGATGTTTTTTTTTTTTAAACTGAGCTCATATCATGTGCAAATTTCATGAAAAGTCTGGGTTGAATTAAATATCCCTGCCTTTTCAACTTAAAAGCGCTGGAAACTCAACAGTCGTATCTGAATGACAGTTTGACCGCTGGAGAAGACGTCACTGGTTCAATGGAAAAGGAGGGACATACGAGTCAGCTTTTACATCTCAAACATCACAGCTGATAAGAGCTGAGAACAGCTTCAAGCAGACAGAGTGAGGAGGCCTAATTCATAACTGTGAGACATGACAAAGGAAGGCCCAACTGATATGTGGTGAATTCAGCAGAGATAACAAGCATAATCTGCCTCAAAGACACACTGGAGCACTTCTAATCAATTTTCTCCTTAATGCATGGGACAGGGGAACAAAGTCTTGTGTTGAAACTAATGTGTCTGGGTTGTTGACATTTTTGGTTTATTTATATTTTAACTAACGCAAAGAGGAACCATGAATGACACTAATCACACGTTGATTATCCATTATTGTTGATTTCTGTATACAGTGGGGTCCAAAAGAGTGAGACCGTAATAACTCCTGAGCTGACAAAATGGTCTTACTCTACTCATCCACCTTTTTAAACCTCCCTCTAATATCGTCAGGCCAAAACTATGGCCTATGAGTATTCGTGATGACAGACCTGAGAGCCTAATATTTAGAGTAACAGGGGTAAACTGTGTCCAATCATGACTTTGTATGGTCAGACGAGAGAAGACAGGGGCGGCACACACTTTGTAGTCATGGTGCTGAATGTTAATGTCACAATTTCTCATTTACAATTCGGCCTCTGTTAACAGTAACCAGAACTGGCTCAGCTCATTCCAGCACAGGCACAGTAACTGAGACAGAGGTTATAGCCAGGCATTTCTCAAATATGGATGTGCGACTGTAGTAACACAAGACAAGCTCTTTGCAAAGTGAGATTGTACATCACCTCCCATTTTTTAAAAAAAACAAACATTAACAGGTATAAGGCTGCAATAAAAAAGCCTCTGAATACCAACACTGTCAGGTGGAATCTCAAACAAAGTTCTGGCCTTAAAAGAGACCATCCTAGCCCCAGTAACTCTCAGTAACTCAAGACAAACCAACAACTCAATCCTGTCTTCTTTTTTTTTTTTTTCATGCTTTTCAGTTTGGATGTGTAAACACTACCTGCTTCTTAAAAACCAATACGTTAGCCAAGCTTTCAAACACAAACAGTGGGAGTCATGCACAGACCCTGACAAATGTTTTATCAAGAATCTCTTCCAACAGCTGCAGAGAGGCGATGACTGAAACACAACCCTGCACAGCACTCATTGTTACGGTCCGCTGCCTGCCATCAGGTTCAGACAGGTCGAGGCGTATTGATTCAATCTGCAGTCTGAAAGTCAAAAAGGCCTCAGGGACAGAGTATTCCTCTGCTCACGCGTCTAGCTCTCCTACAAAGAATCGACTCCCTGTGCGACATCTCCGCCTACTTTACAGTCGCATTCCTGCAGGGACTTTTCTGTATTAGGCCATTGTAGACAATGCTGCACATCAGTGAGAACTGTTACATGGCAATGTCTGACTTTTCACTGGATTTTTTACATCAGACAGTCATCAGCTCTTACCCCCTCCGCTTATCAGTTTCCTGGAGGAAACCCTGGTGTTGCATTTTACTGAGGTGTCCCTAATAATAAGCTCACTCCACATGAAGGAAGATTAGGGTTCCTCGAAAAGCAAAAATCCTCATAAATATGGTCTTCAGCTATATTTGAGCATATTTAAGGATTATTCTTTCACTTGAAAAGATCTGGGGCTTTCCCAAGTCAGGGTCAGTTTCAGTCACACTTAAAAACAGGAGGTGACCATGAGGAATTTGACTCAGACTGTGCTGACATGTCTCACCACTACTTCTTTGTTTACCCCTTCCTCTGTTCACCAATGGTGGTGCAGTGCCTTATCTTTAGTCATTAACTAGGGAAACTGTCTGTCTGAGCCAGAAGACTTCCTCCTGATGGGGCGACTCACTCCTATCTTGAAATTGTGCACAATGAGATTCATGCCAGTTAGATTTATGCTCCCACAGGAATGCCCTCAGCTGGGAGTGGCAAGGAACGCTCATTAACTGGTGGTCTGTAAGTGAATCTGCAGTTAAATGTGGGTGTGGGTTAAGTGTGGGCGTTGTCCAAGTGAAAGAATCAAATTATCCGATTGAGAGCAAAATATGTCAATAAGGTCTGCAGATTATCAGCCTCCCTGAACCCTCTGTGACTTGTTGCTGCGGCTTTAAACAGAGAAGCCTGGTGTTGTCTAAAGGTGGAGCAGAGCACATCTGTGCCTGTTCAGTAATCCTTAACAAAGTCCATGTTTAGAGCGTATGACCACAATTCAAAACTAGGCCTTATGTGCCTCCATATGATTGAGTTTATGTGTCACAAACATTTTGACTTGAGTATGAAGACCAGGTCAGGTTTCTTTACAAAAGCCGTAAGATAATAAACATGAAACAAACATAAAAATTAGGCATATGATTAAAAATAAATTCTAAATTCATAACCGTTTCTCCACCTCCCCCCACGTTCACCACTGGCAAACGAGTTCATGAAAAGAGCAACCACAGAAAGTGTTTCCTGTAGAATGTGTCTTACTGACACACAGCTGTCCCTGCTGAACACAGGTATAAAAAAACATTACAAGTGTGATTATCTCAGATTGTCTAGCACCTGATTTTTAGTTGAAATGGAGATTAAAATTCACCAGTCAGTAAACAAGCGGGCAAACTACATTCATCAGTGCAAATTTTATGCAAGTACACATAACAAGAAATAATTCTGAGTAAATTCTGGACTCTCGTTTTAAAAAAGCCTTTGCATTACATATCATCTGTTTGAAAACAAAAACACTACCAACTAATGCTGAAGCTCTTTGTGCATGCAATCATAAGTAAAACTGGAAGTACACCATCATGAGCTGAATGCAAGCGTTACCACAACTCTGGCTGGTTTCTCAGTGGTTCCTCGTTTCATGTGAACAGGTTAACCACACGGTGCTTCAGTAACCCCGAGCGGCACACTGATCAGACTGCCCTCTGACAAAGTGAATGTGAACATGAGCATGCTGGAGAGTAACAAAACTTGAGCGCAAACTGCTTTCGCCACTGTAACCTAGTGTTTCCACAACTGATCACTCACTGGGCTTTGTTTGTCCTTGTTTGATCATTTTGATCTCATGCTGGGTTGCTAACCGTAGCCAGGTGGCACATGTAACAAAGAATAACAAATAAACAATCCAAACATAGCAAGTTTCTGTTTCTTTTTTTTTTTCCCCTCCGTTCCAAACATCTTTGCATGTAAAGAGTCTGTCAAATCTGTTATGAAGCTGCACTTCATTATAAGGGCCTGCAGCAAACTGAACTATACACAGACACACTGTGTGTATGTAGAGCAATATGGTCATTCCGAAAGAGTATCTCCTTTACATAATTGTCCACCAGAAACCACTGAAAAGTTGACTTTGCAATTATGAAGAACATGTTGCTTAAGTTGCATTTCAGGAACAATTATTTACCAAAAAAAAAAAAAAAAGAAGAAATCCAAAAGCCAAAGGTCAGGTCTTCAAATTGCTTGTCTTGTGCAACCAACAGTTCAAAACTAGAAAGATATTCACTTTTCTACCATATAAGACAAAGAAAAGTAGCAAATCCTCTCAACTGAGAAGCTAAAAAAGCGGCAATGTTGGAATTTAAGCTTCAAGAATACAATAAATGATTAATCAAGTTCTAAAAGTTGCTGTAGTTTCTGTTGATGTACTAACCGATTGTTTCAGCCCCTACTGGAAACTATTAACCTTGCTTTCCCCGCTAACCTACATAAGACCATGAGGGCATCTGACACACGTCAAATCACTCTGCTGCATCAACTTATCAACAAACCCATAGAAAATGTAAAGATCTAATAAAATTAGCATGTTTAGCAATTCAGCGACCTGGACAACTGAACATCGTACAGACGTAGATGTAGCCGTTTCAGGGCTGATTTATGGTAGACTGTGCACAGTGCAACAGTTTAACACCACATGAACACCAACTGTGAGCACTGACTCTAGAAATTAGAGTGTGTGAGCTCCACGTGAGGCCTGGGAATAGTTTATACACACCTTCTATAGCTTTTCTTTTCTTTTTCACTTTCTCCAGCATTTTACACTGTTTACATGCACTTTTGTACCTAAAAGACTGTCACATCTAATTTTAAGTATCTAATCGCTTTTTGAGTACAACACACTTCGGTCAGTTTTGTGTGTCACATAATGCATCCTAATCATGAGTCATTAACTTTTGTGAGAAACATGTAAAAGTGAAGGGTGGTGTTCAACACAAGCCAGCATTGTTCATGCTGGGTGGGTCATTTGTTAGACCACAAAATGATTAGGTGCCCACCCCCCCCCAGCTCTGCTTGCCACCCGGGCGGCCAGCCAGCCCCCACCCTGGGTCGCAGTCCACTCTCGTCCATTAAGTCCCCCAAACAACTCAGCACGGCTCCGTCCATTTTGTAAATTAAAACCACACCCGGGCATGCCTTCTCTCCCCAACAGGGTGTTGAAGGTTCAGGAAGAAGACCTTGTTTCTTTCTGCAAGCGTGGCAGAACGCCTCCTTTATCCAGCCAGCTTCTGCCATGAGGCTTGATACTGAACTTAAAAGGCCTGTCAAACTAGATGAGTGTTAACAGGTGAAGTCTGTTTCCCTATGTTTTTGAGACAAAGCATCAAAAAAAAGGAGTTTGTTCGATCTGATGTTCACCTTAGTGAAGATCTGACATTTGAAAAAATGTGTGAAAGGACAATTTCTGTTGTACTTTGCCTACAGTAATGCGCATGTTTAGCCTGTGTTTTTATCACGATCGCTTTCTTACTTGAATATACTGGAACAGTTTAATGAAGACAAAAGGGATGTTAATACTGAAGCACCAACTTTGCCAGTTAAAATAATCTTAATCACTGATGATTAAGCATATTCGTGATCCATGAAATCCAGTCTGCTACATAATTTTCAAGTTGTAGAAAGAACTGAAAGACCTGCTTGGGGTTTGTCTGTCATATGGAGGAGATCCTGATCTCCCAGCCCTCCTCACAGAGATGAGATCACGCATTCCAGCTTAACTACCTCCATATTATGTTGTGGAAAACTACGTCACTAAAATATGGGGTGCTTTTTCCACTTCCCTCTGACTGGACCCCAGAGTTCACTCGGTCAGTTTGATTGTAGTCTCTCCTGCTCTGACAGTGTGGTATCAGACAAAGGTCTGAAGAGCCACTGTACACTACACAGGCAGCACCTAACATCAGATATTTCCCTCAGCAGTTGGTAGAGGCCAAAAGCAGAGCTGGACAGGAGAGTAAATAATGGACTCACATTCATCAGGTGGCCAGACACACAACTGCAAATCAATGATAATGAGTCTCTGTGACTGCTGGATGTGTAAATAAACAACTACTTGTCAACAGGTTTGCCACATCAATTTAAAATGTGATGATACGTAAACATCATATTAACACTTTGTTTGTTCTTACAGCAACTTCTCAAGTTGTTCAAAACCTCCCGTGCCTCTGCTGCAACAGTTCACCACAGACTCAGACCTCCATACAAGCGATAGAGGGACAATGTTTGAACCGTGATCACATATCCTCAAGCACACCCCACTCCCGCATGCTTCGTCTGACCATCTCTGGAAGTGACGGTCATCCATGACTCATTTCTGACAAGACGGGGTAAAGGCCCGGTGTTGAGTAACGCTGAATGACCCAACCCAACCCAACCCAACCCAACCCCCCCATGCTGCGCCAGGCACTCCTAGCTCCTACACAAGCACTGCTCACTGTGTTTAAACATCACAACGATGTAACTAAGGGAAGTGAGTCAGTGATCTACAGGGAGCCTGCTCTAGTCTACAGACTCGTCTCCCCTCACGTCTACAATTACCAGCCCTGGTGTATATTGTCTGTTTCCATGCTATCTGTGCACGCTGTACAAGATTAAAGACATGTGTGTTTTCACACCTCGATACAGCGCTGTTGCTATGTCATTACGATGCTGTCTTTAAGCCAAGCCAGGCTAGTAATTAACCAAAGGCATTTTATTCCCATGTCACTACATAAGGTTTTGCAGCAAGAACTTGAAGAGCACAGATTACTATTTTAACTCAGTCCCAACAAAACCAGCCTCTCCCTAAGATTCACATGGGAGGAAAAAAATTCACTCCCTCAGGCTACAATTCCTTTACAGGAAGTGAATAAGGCAGGCAAGACCGGTCTTGTCCAACCACGGCACAGCCAACAGTCCTGAAACAGAGCCATGAGCAAGGCTGAACAAGACACTTTAGATTCTGGTTAACCAATCTGGCCTGCTTCAACACATCTCAGTCTTGTCCCTGTATCAGCAGCCACAGTTTATACAGTCCACAGCGCAGTCTGACCGGACCGGGTTCCACCTGTGGTCTGTTTCAGGATATCCTTCCTATCCTAAGTTCAACCTGACTCAAGTGTCTAAAACCGTATGGTGTTCGGTTTTCTTCTTCATGTATGTTTCTGCCCCGAGGTGCGAGATTACTGAGGTTAGGTCAAGTCTTGTGTGAAATGCTCATTTCATTTATATGTAAAACAACAAATGTTGAAAACATCTTCTTAGCCAAGTTGGACAAATGTAGATAACCCAGCCAAAACTACATTCCTTAGGAATACCAGACGGCCTTAAAATTCAAAATTCACTTTCCAGAACAGACACGGGAAAAAAATCATCATGGTTAATGATTTTTAAATCATTTGCTATCATTTCAGACAGTCAAGAATTCATTTTGCCATAAACTGAACGGCATTTTGAGTTCTCCACAGGTCCTCTATTAGAGAGTTTTTAGAGATGAAAAGTTTTACACACTGTGTCAGATCTATAAAGGCTTTTGTTAGCCGCTTTTGACTTGAGAATGAGGGTTAACACGTGTTTTAAAATGGAGTTAAAGTTACCCTGGACTGATAAACCACACCATCTCCACACGCTTTGAGCAGCCGCCCTGCCCAGCTCACACACAGCGGCTGTTCCACGGCCTACTTTCTGTACAAAAGCCAAACTGAATGGGGGGGGGGTATTTGAGATGTAGGTGGACATATACCAACATTTCATACATTTATAAACACAGCCAACATTTCTGTGTGAACCCGGAGGAAGTGAACGTAACTGTCTACCGACCGCTAGCCAGTTATCGTTAACCCACACCCAAAGTTTGCCCCCGAACACAGGCTTTCTCTGCTTCTCCGCTTTTGTCGCTCACATTGTGCTTTAAGTCGCCTTAAACAAGGCACCGCGAATAAATAAGACCACGGCGGATTAAAGGAACACCACTCACCTTAGTGCTTAGATGCTCTCCGGTGATTTACAGTGACATTTGCCCCCCTCAAGTGCCTTCTTTCAAAGAAATAGGACGGTTACCGAGGGCGAAGATTAGCGAGAACCGGTTACGAGGGTCCGCTTTGTTTTAGCTCATAACCGCACCGTTCCCACGCGCCAAGAACGGAACCGATTAAAAGACCGGCGGGGCTATCTTAGAAAAAAAACATTTAAATGGGCTATGTTAAAAAAAAAAAAAAGGCAACGAGTCCCCGGCTCGCCCGAACACGTTACCGCGGCGTCAGCTCTGCTGCTGCTGCTCCTGGTGACTCTTTTTTCTTTTTTTATTAATGTCTCAGTTCAACAAACCCCTTCTCTTGTTTAAACCCCGCCTACACGGGAGGAGCCGGTAGAGGAACAAACACACAGGTGGGAGGTTTGGTGAGTGCGGGTGAATGTGATGTGGCGACAAGTCGCAGTTCACGGATGGACACGCACACACACGCACACACGCACACACACACACACACACACACACACACACACACACACAAACACAGTGAGATTCAGACATTTTAAACTCTAATTAACATTCACACCCACTCCATGTGCAGCATTGAGGGTTTGAACGTTTCTCCACCCCTTCACAGCTTAATCAAGCCAATTTCCATTTTACTCTGCTTTATAGTTGTACTGCACTTCATTTCATTTGTCTGACAGAGAAAATATTATTCATGGAAGAACTTTTCAGATCCATGACTTACATAGAAGTAGCAGTATAACACTGCTGCGTTGGTATGCAGTGAAAGTCAATACTCACAATGATTATATAAGATACTTTCCAGTACACCCAGCTATTTCAGGTGAACAACCACATGTTTATCTGTTGTGCTTTGAGCTGGGCAGCGATGACTTACCTATAACCTTCACTTCCTTTGCAAACTGAGAAGTCATTTGTAACGTCAGCTTTACTTGTTTCCTGTACAAAATAACCCTGAGCTGCAAAATGATTTCTGTGGTTTTGAAATAGTTGCTATGGTCACCTACTTGAGTAATAAAGTGCTGTATGGAGGTCTGGCACAGACATAACACATTTTACCCCCTGCGTCTGGTGCCAATCAAAGGATATACTGAACTAACCTTTTCAGCCTCAGTGACTCACAGGTGAGTCTGTCCCTGCAAACTCATGATGAACAAGTTTAAACCCAGAGAACAGTTGAGTAAAGACTTTCTTTAATCAAATGTTAACATAATGCAGTTTGGTGAAAAACCAAAAGCAGAAGCATAAAGCTACATGGGAAGCAAAGACTCAAGGACGTTTCTGGAATAACTTTAACTGAAAACTTCACACACACACGTTTTTACAGTGAAGAACTGAACGAACCAAGATGTGATTTTCAGCTTCCCACATTTAGCCTGTGTAATGGCTGTATAATGTGATGAGCATGTAACAGCTGATGCTGCCAGCTGGCCAAACGACACATGAAGTCACCATCCCCATTACACATCTTTACATCACTGCACACCCATCCTGCCACATACCTCTGATAATCCGTCCAGGGAGGGTTGGCTGAGCACTTTTTTAATTGTAGAACAAACCAGCAGTAGAGTGTAATATTCACTCTACTGAATATTACACTCTACTTTTAGGAAATTGTACTTTATTTGAGTATTTCCATTGTATGCTATTTTATACCTATTTCCCCACATTTAAGAGGGAAAAAATTTTTACATCACTATATTTGACAGCACTAGTTGCTACTTACTCCTGAAATGCCAGATATTGACCAAAATGTTTAAATCCCTCAGCGATAAGGTTAGTGATTCCTGGGTCCTTAAACTGGATCCACACCAAAGTGTAATGGTTCTCCCTCGGCTTATACCCGTTCCCTCACCCTGCTGAGAAAGAAAGAAATAAACCAACAAACATGCATAGGTAAAAAATTTAACCTCCTTGGTTAATGAGACTGCACTGAATGTCTTACACAGATATGAGGCAGAACAAGAGTGACACCAGTGGTACAGCAGCACCAATGTGGGCAGGAAACTAACCTAAACCAAAACCACATGTCTGTCGTTCACATGAGATCAGCCTTCGCTGAGCTGAGAAAGATGTTGTCAGGTAATGTAGGTTGTAAAAGTCGTGTTACATGAGCAGAGGTGCAGTTTAATGACTAAAGAAATACATTTAGTCTGTGAATCTGGCACATGCTGCTGTTGTAACTGAATGTTTCCAGAGGTAATGCTGCCACACTGTGGTCAAAGCATGATATGGTAAACAGACCAGGAACAAAATGACCACATGACATGAATGTCAGTCCACAAAGATGGTTTGCATGTAGCCATGTCCCAGTTCCACACTTCATAAGTCTAAGCTGGTTGAGGATTCGGGGATTTGCCTGCTAATGCAAATGCATTCTAAAATGGACACAAAATCAACTCGATTTTTCAGTGAGCTGCTGAAATACACTAATGATCCACTGTGCAGTGCACAGAGGAAAAGCAGGAGCTGTACACGGGGGCAAAACATTCATATTTGTGGATGGTGGTGAAGCAGCTGGAGAAATAATTCTGGAAAAGAAATACAAAAATATAAAATGTTTGGACAAGAATTTTTCTTTTCCAGAGGACTGTTAGACCTCTTACCTTCTGGAAAAGGGCTACAGGACATCTGGATCGAAATCCATTCATAAAGTGCTAATGAACATTTACAACAGCAAGCTTATTATGGTTTAACCTTTTATTCACTTATACATAAAGTCTGACTCATTTTTATTACAAATGTAGAGAGAACAGAACAGACCATGTGAGCTGCTGATGGTAGGAGCTGTGTTTATGGCGTTTAGAAATGAAGAAGTTCCCATTCTGTTGTTTGCACCAGTGTGTTCCTGTTTAAATGACAGTTGATTTATAATGAGCCATCAGCAAATGTTAGCCAGTCACCTGCAGTTACACGTGTTGAAAAATCACAGGCTCTGTAATCTATCAAGTCTGCAGCTGTAAATGTTAATAAGCGGTTTAGAAATGGATTTTGGTTCAGATACTCAGCAGCCCCTCCAGAGGGCAGGACGTCAAACAGTCCATTGGACAGGTATCCCTAATGAATTAAAGGACAAACAGATAGCAAAGTGTTGCATTGGAGGAGGATTTTCCACAATATGGCATTAAACCAAAACTATCTGCGTGACTACAGACCTGTAGTAGCAGGTTTGTAATTTGGTCAAACTGACCCTTTAAATCAAACCATTCTCTCTGAAAAGAAACAGCACAGCAGCTTTTACTTAAAACATTTATTTGATCCAATTCTTTGGAATGTAATAGTCAATGATCAGAGTCTGAGACAACAGAGACGGATGAGTCTGGGTGCTGACCAGAAAGTCAAAGAACAAACAATACTTTTAGTCACTTAAGGCCTCACTGCTTTTCCATTTTTTTACTTTCTTATTTCCTTTCTTGTTTTTTTTTTTTTTCTGGATCTGAGAGCAAAATTACAGAAGCAGTACTGAAAAGAAAACATTTTTTCTTGTCATACAAAGAAACAAACAAAAAAAAAAGTCAAAAAACAAAGCAATGGCACAAACATCAGTGACAGTACAAAAACACAAAGTGATATTATACCAAGTAAATAAAATTGTTACGTTTCAAAGAGACGATATAAGCTTTTTCGAGAATGAAAAACATCTCTGTAAATTGTACATTTCAGAATTATAACACTGTCATCTGAAACCGTGTTAAAAAGAAGCAACAATAACACTGTCCTCCTCTGCCTTCCTTCTCTCTTTTCATAAATCAACATCATAAACACATAGATATTTTTTTTTAAATATATCAGTGCAACATTTGTTTTCACATCTAGTGCTGCAGGATCCTTTCTTGTTTAAAAGGGAAGGAGCTCACTGAAAACACACACATTCCTGTCTACGAAGTCAGACCGAGACTGCACTTTGATCACCCACAATCCTGTCTGGTAAACGCATGCAGTTGATAATTTACTGAGAAAACAAAAACGATTGAATCGTTGTGGTTTTAAGAACGAATAATGAACATTTCAACAGTTGGAGCACCTTCCTTTGATTGGAAACGTTACTAAAACTAGACGAGGACTCGATTTAAAACGAGCCGAGTGAGGAAGTGGACTTCCTGTACAGCAAATCAGAAAAACATGTCTCATTTGAAAAGGAGCGAATTGAGAATTGAATCTAAAGTGACCGCAGACAAACAGTCTCACGTCAACGCCTGAGCTGATGTGATGCCACATGCTGTAATGCTACGTTGAAAATGTTTCTCCCAGTTACCAACAGAAATGTGTCAGAACCATCACAGCTGTGAAATGGTGTAATCTTTGCAAGTAACATCTGAGACTGAAATGACCACAGGCTGAACATAAAACATCTGCTGGAGGTTGATGAGGTTGTTCATTGATCCCAGTGAGTTAGTGAGACAAGAGACTGGTTAAATTTCTGACTCAGTCCCCCCACCTATACAGTGCTATGAACAAAGGACCAGTATCACAACACATTCAGCTACAAAAGCTAAAACAAAACAAAGCTGTATCATTAGCACAAGGCTTATGGTTTTTAACCAGTGTTCAGATTCTTTAACAGGAGCCGGTCAGTTTAACCAGATTTTCGTCCTGGATTTTATTCCCTCACAGACCCAGAAGCTGTTGAAATTTCAGCTGATGACGGCAGATCACAGTGAGTAAAACCCTCCTGAGATGTTGACAGTTGGGAAAATGCTCCTGGATGCAGAGAATGGTGAGGAAAATGGGGATTAAACTCAAAGGAGATGATGACGATGAAGCAGGATCCCACAGAAAATAAGTAAATAACCCAAAAAAAAAAAAAAAAATCCCACAGTGCTTTAACTGCAAGTGACACTTTTAAAATCTGTTTTAAACTTTCAAAAGAAACAAAATTTAGGTTTTTAATTACAAACCAATGAGCCCTGTGGTTTTCTGTCGGATCTCCGCTCTGTTCTGATTGGCTCTGTGTGTTACTTCCAGGACACTGTAGCTGAAGGTGAAGGAGAATTTGAGGCATGAACTGTGTAAAGTCTGATCACTGCTGCTGCAATTAGTCACCTGCTCACCTGGCGGCTCATTAGTCACCTGTTGATAAATGTAATTTTGCTTCATTAAAGATCATTCATAAACCTGACCTCTGATAGTCAACACTGAAAATACATTGACAAAGTACAGCATTGTCATTGCAACCGCTGATTCTCGGTCGGCATTCAGAGCCTTCCACATCCCGTCCGCTCAGCCAAAGATGCCGACGGATTCGAAGAGGGACACTTGAAGTCTGTCTGATGCCTCCAAGGACAGAAGGACACACTTCAGGCTAAAGGTTTAACAGTCACTTCGTGTGCCAGTGAGGAATGTTAGTCGTGAAAACATCTCAGTCCTGATGATCCATCTTCAACGTGCTGTCAGCATCTTTGTGGCACCGAGGCTGTCCGTTTAACCCTGTACTCATCACTTACCATGAGGCATTTCTCAATGATCCCAAAACAGTTTTCATCTTCGTAAAAACCCTCCTGTTCCCAGAGCACTACAACAAAATTCACAAAATGGCAACTAGGTCACATTTGTAAAAGAAACACAAACAACAAGTCTGTGTTTCTATCTGTTAAAATTCATATTTTTTTGTACATTTTCTGAATTTTGGAGATTAGGTCGAGTTTGATGCCAACATAGAAAGGATACTGCGGCACTGGTGTCTTTTTCTTTATAAAAAAAAAGGGAGCTCAAATATATTAAAACCTATGTACAATATGTTGGATGAGTCATGTGCCATGAAAACGAGGCATTCAGGGCTCCTACACATTTTTCATTTCAAAACTCTTTTCCTAAGTTTTCCAAAACCTAAATGTTAACTGGGATCTTAACATTTTAGTCTGCGTCAGTGTGACTGTCATCAAGGCAAGAAGATCCAGTAGATCTACACCAACACACGTGTTAGTTAACAGTACGTGGAAACACTAGAAATTTGTGGTTGTATGATCACAATCTGGACAAAGTACAAAATGTATTTTTACTGATTTTTTTCCACACGTTTGTGTAGGAACCCTGGACGGAGCGCCAGCCGATGAGAAAACAACCAGCAGAAAACAAGGCAACAGAAAAACTGGAGGAAAAAAAAGGCACTGTCGGAACTAGACACAGGTCAACGAGCCAAGACGGTACCCGCTCCACACACACACACACACACACACACACACACACACACACACACACACACACACACACACACACACACACACACACTTATGCTCGCTCTTCATGTATACAAATAAACAGTGTAATATAAAGGGCACATACACATACACACCTTAAAAGCAGATGTATATGAATGTACACAGCAATTTCACATACTCTGCTCTTTCTGTGAAACTATGACATCTGAAAAAAAGACCAAAAAACAAAAACAAAACAAACAAACAAAAAAATTCTTATTTTTCCATAAAAGTACACAAATGATACTTTCATCTGAATTGGTCTCAACACCAGCATGTGATTACATGAAATCAACAAAGCACGCCGAAAAACAAATAGAATCCTTAGTTTTCGTTTTTTGTTTTTTTTTTGCTGTACAGATTCTTTATACACAGTGCCCCCTACAGGTCAGTCCCTTCCACTGCCGCTCCTGAGAAATAAAATTACATCGGCTCACTCTCAGCCCACCCTGCCGTCCCATTGGTGGCTTCAGCCCCCGTGTTCCTCCCACTTGATTGGCTGCATCATGTGTCCAGGCGGAGACATCTCAGCTCCGTCTCTTGATTCCCCTCACGCCTCTGAATAGTTAGTCTGTCCGTTCATCTTGTCCTTCTTTAGCTTCACGCCGTCCACCAGCTCAAAGTTATAGTTTTCCAGGGCAGATAAGTTCCTGTCCGACATGCTGCCCTGTGAGCAGGCACAGTACAGGACGACGCCGCAGATGGCGCCCAGGAAGACGCCCAGTGCAGACATGGCGATGATGGTGATGAGGATGGGGTCCAGGGTCTTCAGCATGTTGCCTGGGCCTCCGAGCTCGCTGGTCTCCTGTGAGAGGGAGTCCATCGCTGCAAGAGAGATATGGACCCAAGTTATGTTCCATTCAAATAAAAAAGGCCCTCTCACTACAGGCTTGAAGGACCGGACTGGTGGTTTTGCATGTTCTGGACTATAAACTACAAATGGCAGATTCAGCTTCTTTCTTTGGCAGCATCCATGTTTGTCTTCTGGTTTTGATTTATCCCAATATTATAGCTTGTGGACGTTTTTCTAGCAGTTGACTGTTGAATCTTGAATTTCAGATTTTCTGTGAAAAATCTCAAAATTACTTTGAAGAAATCACAAAATGTAAACTAAAGGAAAAAAAAATATATATATATGGTTAATTTGCAATAAACATGGAAATCCGTTTTAATGTAATTTTCTTAGTTCCATTGTGTGGAGGCAGAGAAAAATAACATCTGAATTCTGCTCCTGAGAGTCTGTGGAGATGTGTCCACTAAAAATAAGAGCACACGCTGCCAAAATGAAAATATTGACACTATAATGACAAAACCGGAGTCAGAGATGTACTCACGTAGGATGAAGATCTCAGTCGGCGGAGACGTGGGAGCTTCTTGATCTGGAGGAAAGAAAAGCAGCCTCTGTTAGTTGAAAGTCAGGGAAGGTATACGACACAAAACTAAACTGAACAGGAAACAATAAAGCGGATTGCGTAAGAAAAATCAAACAAAGAACTTTATGAACAGTGAAACCAAAAGTATGTTTTAAATAATATAACTATTATTATAAATGTTTGGCCTAAGGGAGATCTAACACTATCATACACACCCTTGCAGTCTTCTGCACTGAGCCCATCCATGATCTGGATGTTGTCCACAGCTATGTGAGCTGTACCACGTCTGTCTGCAACACCTTCCACCACCACCTGCAAAAAACACCCAGTCTTAAAGTTTCTCTTTGTCCTCTGGGACAAAAGCTGCAATCACACACTTTTTTTTATAAGAGATCACAGACTTACAAGCTTAGAAAACACTGTTTCACATGATTAATCTGCATAGTTCTCATCTATCCATCCACCAAGTTTTTGCACAAGCTAATCCTGTTCAGGGTTGAGGAGACTGGAACCCATACCAGCATGCATTTCACAAGACGCAAAAAAACACCCAAAAAAAGGCCACAAGTCTATCAAAGGACAATTTACAGTTTCCAGACTTCATTTTCTCCCACCCTGCGTTTGTGTGTTTTGACACAAAACCTTTTTGTCAGACTGTTTGGACATGTCCAGGACTCTGTAGTACCTGATATGAGACACTTGAGTGGGGCAGTAAAACCCGTCCCTCCCTCCAGCGGTTGTCCTGGTGGCCGCTAACCGTCCACAAGATCTGCCCCTCCTCTGCCTCCTTCCTCTGCTTGATGTGAAGTGATCCCGCGTGTTCACCGAACATGTGATACCAGAAGGACATGCACAGGTCGGCGTCCGGCGCCGTGATGGGCAGGCTGGTCAACCTCGCCACCTTTTCCTCTTCGTCCTCGCCTTCGCCCATTTTACTGGGCACCTCTGCTTCAGTCAGCTGCATGTAGATGAAGTTCCCTGGTCTGCCTGCAGGGGGCAGCATAAGACAAGGTAAGAACTGACTGTGTCACGATAAAAGGAACCTGTCCTTAACACATTACTCCAGATACTGAACCCTTTAAATATTACCAAATTTCAAAATAAGACCATAAAGGAATGTAAAAGATACACAGTAATGCAGATTTCTGTAGATTTTGTGTGAACACGAGGCTTAAAATGATTGAATGAAGTCTCAAGGGTTCATTATGCATTCACTTTCTTTCATTCACTTGTTTCATTCACTAGCTGTAGGAATCTCTGCTGTTACAAAGGTCTCACTGCCGGTGTAATTTTTTGTGTTACACTCCTGCAGCTCCCAGGGGCATCAATTCCAAGGACCTGACAAGGTTTTCTGACGACAAAGGACTCAAAAATCAGCTTCAGGAAAAGATCTGACATGACATCGCAAAGGGCTCTTTTTTTTTTTTACTTGCGATCTGGTTGAGTCAAGAAATCAAGGTGAAATCATTCATTTTAGAGACGCTGCTGTTTCCACACACACACACACACACACACACACAAAAAAAAAAAAAAATCCATCACGGGTTTGAATGCAGAGAAAGGTTAAGAGCTGAGGCATGTTGATGAATTTGAGTGCTGTTTTTTCATTTTCAAAAAAAACAGCAGTTTTCAGGCTCAGAGCCTCTGAAAGTTCTGCTCTCTTCTATTCAGTGCTTTAGATACAGTATATTTGTACAATTGGATGGGCCATGTTTATTTTTTATGGTTCTCAGGGATTGTTTGAAGGTTCCATTTAGGTTGTTTACTTGATGAAATCTTCTGTATGACTCTATTACACATTTTATTCATGACTTTGTAACTGTATTTCTGTGTAATTCTGATTTTCTGGTTTATCTTCTGTTATCTGTCTTACGCTATTTGTCTCAAACTTATTATTAATGCCGCTTAACTTGACCAGGATATTCTTAGAAAAGAGATTTTTAATCTCAGTCAGGATTTTCTAGGAAAAAAAAGTGAGTTATTGTTGTCCTTGCTTATTAGTGCTTAACTCTCCTTTAAAAGTTCATGCAAACTTCCTATAAAAACAATATTTTTGTTAGGAAGGGACATGTAATTATTGCCCAAGGATATTTTAATCTTGTCTGAGTCTGTCCTGTAAAACATGCAGATGTCAAAAACAAAACAAAATGAACAAAGAAACAAACTAAAAATCGGAGCCTGTTTGCCTTTGCTTATGTTGGTAACGCTCCCAGTCAGGATGAATGTCACATTTCCTTGGTGTTTCTGACTGCGGAGGTCTTCTTCAGGTTTTCATATGTGTGGTCTAACATGTGGAGATTTCTGCTTTTATGTTTGAACGTTCAATAAACGGATAACCAGTTGAGGGACTCCCGGCTCTACACGAACATCATGCCACATCCAGTATCAGGCCTGGTTAACTCTGTGATAGCTCTCCATGCTCGCAAACTCTTTGTCCTTCAGAACCGGAATAAGGTTATGTGTCCAACGGGAATTTCTTTTTACATCATACGCATCTTTTCCTGATTCCCTTAAACAGAGAATACATACTGTGGCGAATTCCCAGCAGCACTGAGACCGTAGAGCGTTATTTAAAGCTTAGTTAAAAATATTCCAACTTCTAGCATGAGAGGGTTAGACAGGCTTTTCAACAGCTGCACACAGAGTGCTCTCCCAGAGCATCTGTCGAGTGGTGCTGGTTAAAAAAAAAACAAAACCCTTAAACACAAAGGTAAACGCAAATCTCGTACCTGTGTGGTCGTGGGTCGGTCCTCTGTGGACGGCATGAGTCCCGCTGGTCTGGATGAGCCACTCAGCCCCTGTACCGGGCTCTCTGGTCCAGCCGCAGAACGACGAGAACTCAAAGTCGCAGGCGAACCACACGTAGGCTGCAGTAAAGACAGAACAGCTGTTGTTCAAAGCTGAAACCTACAAACTTTAAATGATAAATTGTCTGTTTAATCTAATGCTCCGTTTGTTGTGCTGTGTTTTTTTCATGTTTATTGGCTTCCAAACTGATTCCAATGCAGAGAAACTTTCCTCTTTCAGCAGATTAATGTGAAAACAGCCTTCTAGTCAAACTCTGAACATACATCACTCTGCACAGTGAAGGTCAAACATCCGAGAGGAGTGACAATGACCAAAACATTTCTGTGGAGGGGGAGTTTAACTGATATAATCACCTTAAATTCATCCCTGATGTATTACCTCCTGAACAGCTGTTAAAAAAGCGACTATAAGGCACACTGCGTAGCCTCTTACGTTTTTACAATAACAAGGTTAGAAACTATGATCCTGTGCTGTTTTCAGCATCTGATCTACTTCAGTCGGGAGCGTAAGACGAGACAGCCTAAAGACAGAACTGCAAACCTTGTGACATCAATATTACAAAGCTGTTCCTGCTGCATTGTACACTCAGTGTAAATTGTGTAGCTTGTGGAAAACCGCACTAAACAAAAGGCTTGAGCAGATGGAATCGAGTGAGAGAGACATAGAGACTGTTGTGACTGTGTACGTCATACAGTGCTGCAGGGCATTTTCCTCCACGGCCTCAGTGAAACACAGGAACTAAAAACATTACCACTGATAGAAAACAGCACCAACATGTACATATGTCTGGGATCAGGACATCAAGAGAGAGGGAGAGAGACGGAGAAGGAGATGAATGAAGGGACCTTCCACAGAGAAGGGCGTGGTGCCACCAACATGCGGATGTGCCCCCCCCACACCGCCACCCCGAAAAAACCCCAAAGAGAGAAAAAAAAAAAAACCTCCCTTCTTCTCTGCATGTGCCATCAGTCGACTGGCGGCAGTGGTTCACCACAGCATCCAAATGAATGCAGAAGTCTCTAAACACTGGACATGTTGTTTCTGGGAGGCTAATAGGATGCAGAGATGACCGTGGAGCTGCTCGGTAACCCCCTCCAACCCCAAGCTGTCTTCACGTGATGCTTCAGCTCGGCTAATTGAGACCCACGAGGCCTTTATTCTCTCTCTCCAGCTCTCACTACACCTCTGTCCAGTCCTCTCTTCTACCTTTGCGCTGCCTTTCTCTTTTTGCCTTTACCTCTTCATCCCTCTCACCCCGCCTCTCTCTGTCTCATGTCTATTCAGTCCTCTTGCTGGGTCTCGCTCTCTTTTCTTTCTTTGTCTCTCTGTCACTGCAGCCATTTTTCTACTTTCTGCCTATTCACCCCTCTCCCTTTTAGTCTGGCAGTTTACTCCAAATGTACTGAATTCGGTGTATTCACAAGGGATGATAAACGGTGACACGAGGCTCAGATGTTCATGCAGAATAAAAGCTGCAGATGACCAAAACAAACCACTGCATTTGGCTTTGAGTGTTGTGCGGGTTCGTCGACCTCAGGGTGTCTCAGCACACCCGCACCTATGATTGTTTTTTTAAAAACACGCCTCAGATGTTTTCCCACCATGTCTCCTAGTTTTACTTCTGTGTCATTCAATTAGGATGTCACAATCAGCAGCTGAGTATTTTGATAACCGATTAATGATTCTGTTATTGTTTTCAAGCAAAAACTGTGAGACAAATTTTCAGCTTCTCTTCTGAGAAGATTTCTGTTCTTTGTCTTATATCATTGCAAACTGGACTTTTCAAAAACAGGACATTTGAAGATGCAAAGTTTTTTTGACAGTTCAAAATGTCACGTTACATCAACAACAAGTGGCAGCTTGTGAGAGCTGAGCGAGTGCTTTGCACATCTGAATGGGACATTGCATTGCATAAAACGGAAGATAAGATCAGACCAGCCGTCACAGAAACATAAATACAGTCTGGAGTTTTAAAGTGACTGACTGTGCAGCCTGTGTTTAATTAACGTTAAGGGAACAGGTCGGGTCACAGGACATAGAGTGAGTCCGGTTCAGATTGGATTTAGAGATAAGAGTGGGTGACGGGTCTGTTGTGCTTCTGAGCTTTGCGGATGTGGGGTTAGCTCTGGACTAAACGATTAATTAAAAAAAAAATTGGCAGCTTAACTGATGATGAAAATAACTTGGTTGTGTCCTAATAAGGACATGAGCTTCTTGATCATGGGAAATTGTCAGCTTGACTTTAAAGTTACTATACAGTGTAGAGAACAGAAGAGAGGATGTAAGACAGGACGACAGAAAAAATAAAGACAGAAGAATGAAGAAGCAAGACAAAAGGTGAGTAGAGCAGATGAGGAGAGGAATAAATTAAAGACGAGGACTGTAAACATGGAGACAGACGGCGGTGCACATCCTCACCTGGCATGAATTCCATGATGGGGTCAGCGGCTGTGGGGCCTCCTGCTACAAACAGATGGGACAATCAAAGTGAGGTCAAAGGTCAAAGATTTTGGTCCCACCCACACAGATGCCAACACAAGCTCAACACACTGCAGTGTATAAGAAATCAATGCCAAGCTTTCAGGTTGTGTTGAGTAATATGGCACATGAAGATTTTGGTTTTTGAACAGAAACGTCTTTTAGAGAAAATCCTTCCATTCCCAGTTTTCAAAGGTCTGAAAACCACGATGATGGATTTGATTACATGTGAAAGTAAAGGGTAAGATAAAAGAGAATTTCGGAACTTGGACAGGGGGAAGATAAGGGAGAATTTTTCATGGGCTAAGTCCGAGAAGCTTCCAGTCTTACAAAATCAGGAGGATATATAGAAGACATGAAAGAGAGGACTTCTACGGCGTGAGAAAGAAGTCAGGCAAGCAAGAGAGTTTTATTTCAGAACACCTTTTAAAACGGACTCAACAGGAAGAAACACATAAATTGTTTCAATGCAAAGTGTTGTACATCTGATTTAGCATGTTTAGGTTGCATTGTTCTGCAGACAGAGAGGAAGGTGGGAACAAAGTGAAAGGAGTTTCAGTGGTTTACCTGTCTCCATGTCGTAGTCATCGGGCGCCTCAGTTTCACCGGCACAGTCCAGTTGTCCTTCCTCACAGTCTGCAGCCAGGGTTGTGCCCGGTATGGTGATCGGTGCTGTGGTGGTTGCACCAAACGTGGTCATGGGAAGTGTAGAGGCGATGGGCGTGGTGGGGGCTGCTGTAGTCGTAATGTCTGAACAGGGAGACAGATAAGAGACAGTGTGTGAGTGAGCAGAGAAAAGGCTGGTGTTGTGGTGGAGCCAAGCCTCCAGATTTTCCTGAGAGTTGAAGTGGCTGAGAGCCGGCACTCGTTTCCCATCAAGGACCAAAGCAATAATGACAGAAACCTCTTGTATCTTGTTAAATTCTACCAGTCAGTCGATGTGTGGTGATGTGTTTTTATGGAAATGAAGCAAACTGAACTTGAATTAGCATATGTAGGCTATGTAAAAATCACAGATGGTCCGCATGTAATTAAACTTTGTAAGGAAACGTGTTTGCAGTGTTTTAAGTGGGATGGAGGCTTGCTCTCACAACTGAGTGAATTTAAGAAGAGAGCTGCTGATTTAACTCAAAGCAGCATCAGCAATGAGAAAAGAAAAAACACCTGATTAAACTGCTACCACTGATCTGCAGGCGCACATTTGTGCTAGCTTAAATTGGAGTCCTGATGTTTCTGTTGAAACAGGTATCATGCAACTTGTAGAATTCTTACAGAAACACTTTTTAAGAACGAGCTGTTCGCTAAATTCAAAGGAACTGTAGGAAAGTGAACTAGGATCTTATAGTAAAAAGGCTTTTGATATCAACTTAAGTACATGTGGATTTTTTAAAAGCATCTAGTTTAGCTGTTAAAAGCCTTTGAGGTCAAAGCTTTATCATCATGTACATGATAAACTGATAAACTGAGATCCGTGTAACTGGCTATGGTTTCTAATGTGTGTGGTACACGTGCACTTGTGTGTCTTTTCCAGTGTACACACATGGTTTGCATGCATTTGAGTGTGTACATATGTGTGCGACAGTACAGTAAGCAGTCTGATGAAAGTGCCTCAGTCTGTGTTACGTCTCCTGTGACAGTGTGTGTGTGTGTGTGTGTGTGTGTGTGTGTGTGTGTGTGTGTGTGTGTGTGTCGTCTTTGTTCTTTCCTTTTGAAGTGCGACTGTGTTCATCTGGGACAGACACACACACACACACACACGGCTTCAAATTCCACCCTTTTTTTTCCCTTTTTCTCTCTTTTATCATTTGCTTTCACTTCTTTCACCCCCATATGCAGACACACACTCTTAATCTCTCTCTTTTATAACTCAGTGTGAGAAATACACTATGATGAACAGTTGGTCGTGTGCTGTGTGGCACATCAGCCACGTAATCCAAACACCTTTACAAAAATACTACAAAATTTAACATCCAACTGTACATGTGTAAAATAATCATTTAAACAGAAAAGACTCTCTGTGCAGCACAGATAAGCAGAAAAAGGATTAGCTAAAGGAGAGATTCTGAGGTTTCCATGAGTTTTTAGGAGTTCATTTATCAGGGTAACAGAGTTAAGAGGCCCATGACTCGCTCATATCCTTTGCATCTTGCAAGTTATTCTCTAATCTCTGCTCTTGTCTCTCCTGCTCTTATTCCATCCTCTTGTCTACTTTTTTTATTTTCTCCTCTGTTTCTCATAGACTCTCTGCTAACTCGCCTGCTTTGCCTGATTCCTATCGTTCTCCCTTCAGGGCAACCAGACACTCAAACCCTCCCCTTCCTTTTCTCTCTGTGACCACTGCAGCAGCAGAGATAGTACCCTTCCGTGGCATACGTCAGCCTTTCATGTGCTCGCTCTGCCCGGACTCTCTCACTCCTTCATTACACCAAACACTGCAGATAAGCAGCCTGAAGTGTAAGCAGTTCACCGTTTAATGACCGGACGGCTGATCGAGGCCACGTACACACGAATGCCAATACATCTGAAAATGCTGTTTGCATGTTGAACACTTTCTGTTCACGCTAACATGTTTCCTTTGCTGACCTAAAATTTTGGCATCTACTCTGACATCGTGTTGCACACACTTGAAAATAGTAAAGGCAGAGGAGCCAAGATTTTCCAAACTGGGGGAGTGAATGTGATAAAACTGCTGCTTCTCTGAAGCGTCAATCTGCTTTGACACTGGGAAACAGAGCAGTGGTGTATCTTCACATGGAAACATGATCAGACCATGATGACGAGCATTTTGGCACAGCCAGAGTTGCAGCTTCATTTGAAAACAATACGTGGCACTGTCACAACAAGCCCTCCAACCTAAATGATCATATAGGTCATTTGTAGCTCCCTTCTAATTCCACCCATAGGAGCGTTTCCTGAATCTGCTCCCCTACTGTGTCAGGAGATAAGCCACAGATAAACTGTTAAGAATCACTGTTGAAAAGGAAATAATTTTATGATGTGACAATGTTGTGGTAAAAGATTGCTTCGGTTTAAGCAAGAAAACAACCCGGTCAGGTTTAGGGCAAAGGTCAGAGGACCTAACACGTGGTTAAGGTTATAGAACGGTCACGGTCATGGTTAAAAGAAGAAACATGAAATCTCATTTGGAAACAGCAGATTCCTGAATCGATCCATCCATCAACCTAAACCTCCTCCATATGTTGACTTTGTTGATCGATAACAACATCACCTGACTTCCTCCTTTGCTCCGGACATAATCACTGAGGCCGCTGCTGTTTCACATGCTAGAGGTCGCTGAACAATGAAACATAACCATGGGGTCCTCTTCATGCGAGGACGGTCTCCATAGTTAAGACGCGTGTGAAATACCTCGTGTGTGTGTTATCCTTTACACCTTTCTGGCTTTCTGCTGTTTTCAAACAAAGTTTTTACAAACAAAGTGTGCACGAGCAAAAATGAGTGGAAACGGATCACATGAGAATGACACGCTGATCACCACCATATGTTTTCAAAGAGTCTGGATTTCCTTGTCCATGCGAGACCCAGGTTTTTTCATTTATCCACTTCACAAAACACTGAAGTTTTTTTCAGAGGTGTGAGATGTGGTTGGGGGTGGGGGTGGGGTGGGGGGTGGGGGGGCAGGGGGTGGGGGGGCAGGGGGTGTCAAAACCAGTGGGAGACTGGCAATGGATGTATTGGCAGTTTTCCCAGTGGGCTGCTTCACATTTAGACCAATTGAATTTAAAATGGCAACTTTTCTCCTGCTTTCTTTACCTATTATCTTTGCGATGATATCAAATGTTAATTGGTTGTGTGGTCTTGACATGTGGCATTTAGATTGGAGGAATGCGGTGCAAGTCCGATTTAGATTGTCTGCATTTGCTTGGCTGCGAAGGGTCTAAACTTCGACGGTATGCACCAAAACCAAGAGTGAACATGTCCAAGTACAGAGACAGCCGTATATACAGATGTAGTATAAACAGAACTGTAGGCATGTTTGATGTCCGCTGTTTGTTTTGAATTATATTTGGCCCAACGGCTCAACCCGTGTGCTCAGATCAGCTCTTACACTGGTACATGTATGCTTAGATGAGTACTGGATACTGATCTGGACTCTGTACCCTTCTTCCTGACCTACCTGTCTAATTCTGCCTGAGTTACCTCGACTATCTAAGGTGAAGCGTCCCTTACTGTAATGCTGCTGCGTTGCTGTGGTGTATTGGTTATGGTTTGTGAAAGCTGAGCAGTGTTCTCAGCCAAGAACAACTCGGCCAAAGCAAGAAAACCACAGGAGTGTTCTGCTTTAATATCAGCCACGGCGTAATATCATGATATTAAAACATAACATCCTGAGACAAATTGCCGCGGGGATCACAGTTAAGTTTTCCAGATTAATCCGATCCAGTTTTGACCTTGCTCTACTTGTTATTGTGTGTAATGTTGGCAATAAATTAACGTAAGGTTGTACATACATACAGTAAGGACAGTAGGCCAGTTTAAGAAAGTGTTGGCTTCAATTGTTAACCACATTGTATTTTAAGGCAGTGAAAATGGGACCAACCATCCAGTTCACAGCCCAGCAGCTCCAGTCGGAGGCCCACGCCCTCAGTGCTGGCTCTCTCCGGGTAGATCCTGACAAAGCGGGTAAGGAAGGGACCCATGGCCCTCAGCTCTGGGGTGTCGTGGTTCTGGTTCCCAATGAATATCTGATGGAAGTGACAGAAACACATATGTCAGGGACTGAATGTATTTCACTTGAGTTTAACCAGAGTTGACTTTTAAGGTGTAATGAGAGGCGCTAAGCACACTGTCCTTTGTGTTAATTTTCTGTTGCCACACAAATGGAGTTTACAGAGTCACCTGCAAAAAAAGGGCACAGAGTTCAAAGACAGCAAAGAAAGCATGTTAGAGTGATATGTGAGACCCAGTTTTACTCATTTTATTTATTGTATATAATGAAAAGAATTGTTTTTTGAGGAGAAAAATCTGTTTTCCTTTTTCAGGATAAATCATAAATTAAGTTACCACTTAAATTATTAAGTGGTAAATCACAGAACAGTAGAAAAAAAATGGCTGCTCTTTTCCTGCTAAGTTTGCTTGAATGCTCCAGCAATTATTGCACTGAACGTGAAGGTCATCCACTCGTTGCCTGACATGAATAAAACAAACAATAACATGTGCTGTTTGGATTGAAGTTTGCTTCTGATCAGGAATGGGTCACTTTGATAAGAAGCTGAAACCAAATGAAAGAAGGAAACAAAAGCAAAAGCCAGGAAATCAGAACCAGAGGCCATTCTTTCATATTTCCAACATGGAAGAAGTGCAGATGAAAACAGTTACTGTCCCACTGGGAGCCAAGTGGTGGGACACCAAACACCAAACACGCTCCTGCCTGTCTGAACCGCCGAAGTTTCCTTATGCCTGATTTATTAAAGGCTACAACGTGGCATTATGGACGGAGTCCTGTTGTAATTAGCACAAACTACACTATACATTATTACATATGACTTGCACATAATTTCCTGGAAACCTTTATTATAAAATTGCTGCCATTTAACTGTAAAATACTGCAGTATTTCTAAGCAAAGCCAACACACTTTGGTACTAATCATAAGAGAAAAGGAGAAAGTTCTAAGAGAGTTTTATGAAACTACAGAACAGTTACAAGGTCGACTTCTTACTTAAAATACATTTTTTACTCAACATACTGCTGGTCAAGTGTTTTATGAAACCCAAGTGTCTCCCTTTCAGGATTTCAGAGTTTTCACCAGGTAAAATAACCAACTGGCCGGTCTCCCACGGTACATATACACTCAACTTTATGCATGAGCACATACATTATGTAGAGCATGTGTGTGCGACTATGCCCATGCATGTATAAATACATGTACCGGCTGCACTGAGCCTTCCTGCCTTGTCTTTTGAAGAGGTTTTATAAAAAGACACAGGAAACAGAGCATGGAGGCTGAGAGGAGAGGCAGAGGAGCGTCTACATCTCCGTCTGCAGTAAATCAGCGGGAATCTGGTGGCTAACCTCGTCCTCCACCCTGCCATCTGGAACACATAGAGGAGGATGTTGCACCAACGGGGCCAGGCAAGGAGAGGAAGTCGCGTCTTTAAAGCAATGACATGAATCTCCTCTTGGGAACGAGAATCAAAGTCACTTAAATCGCCATGAAGGTTTAGAAACCAAGAGCTGAACTTGTTAAAAAAAATCAATACCTATTTTTTAATGTCTCTCCAGTGGTCAGCTGTGGCACTTTGAATTCTGGTGCTCTCTCCATGTTTTGAACGAAGCACTCAGCAGTGTGCTCTGACACTTCCCATCAATCAAACAGAGCGAGAAGCACAGCGATGTCTTCTTTCTTTCCGTTACTACTGATGCTGCCAACCACAAAAATCTTCTGCTGTTTATTCTGAACAAACCAGAGCTGCTGAACTCACACATGGTGGTACCTTCATTCAGTTCAGGTACAGACTTGTATTGTTATTGGACTGCAGGATTTCTGGGGTGCCGTATTAATGCTAAAATTCTGTGTACAGGGACTTTGTTGATAACGGAATCATAGAGGAATAACATTAGCAGTTTTTTTTTTTTACCTGTCAGCAAGTTGATTACCATAATATAGCTGAGTGTGTCCTTGCAGCACCAGTGCAAAGTTAATGACACCACAGGAGAATTATGGTACCTCTGGTCTGGTGTTTCAGAAACAGTGAAAAGTTTTAGTGAACGAGCGAAAGAACAAATCAATTGGCAAACGAAGTAATAAATAAATGTGTGTGGTCTTGAACAGAGAGCACTCGTTTAGCCTCCTCTGCCTCAGTTATACCAAAATTATTTGACAGCCTGATAACACTATAACTTCACTTAACTTAATGCCTTTCATAAAAGTGTCTCTTCTGTTTCGGTATGTAACTCCACCTTTTCCTCATGTCAGGCTTTGTTGAGTACGTCAGGCAAAAGCATTCAAAAACAGCAGACAGCACAGTTAGTTAGTTCATATGAATAGCAGTCTATAATTTGGGTGCTAAACATTTCATTCCATAAGCAGCGTTGCGGTAAGTCGAGCGTCGGTCTGATGGCTTTCAAGAATTACAGATTACAGTTGGAGGAGGTTTATTTCATGCCAACAACCTTTCATCTGGCTTTCTTGTAATCTGCTTTCTGCTAATCTGTATTGGCCTGCGTCACCACACTGCCACTGAGAGAGATAGTGTGAAATTTCGATGATAAAGAAATGAGAGGGGGAGCCAAAACTGGATTAAAAAGTAGAACCGTTCATATGAGACTTTTAAGAGACCTCATAAGCTTTTTAGTTGCATTCAACACTGGGTTGAATGTGGGCCACATACTACCAGACTTAATAAAAATTCATATGCCAAAAAGAAAAACACGTTTCCTAAAGGTAAGTGACATTTAAACACCAGTTAAAGGAGAGAGACAACGATCAGAGGAACCTTTAACTTACCTTTACTTCTGTGAGTCAGTGTGACTTTCTGTAATTCTAGCAGTAACATGTATATAAATACAATATGAAGTGACAGCAGTAAAACACAGCACATCTTCTGTCTGAAAGAGATATAACCCAAAGCAACCTTTGGCCTAGTGGTGTTGTCCTCCTTGACAATGGTCCACTCTTCTCCATCCAGACTGTGGCCGACTTTAAACCTCTTCATGAAGACGTTCCGGTCGCGGTGTTTCCCTCCCTGGATCACCACACCGCTCACCATCCTGTCCAGGCCCAGATCCACCTACCGGGAAGGATGAGAAAGCAAACGGTTGGTTGGTTAATAGGCAAACTGACTGACAACAGAATGCACATGTGTGGTTCCAACCCGAGTGTCGAGACCCCTGTTCAAGGTTTTGCTCAAGAATGTCTACTGGGTTTGACCCCAAAGTCATCTTGTTGACCACTAAACTCACCGGTCCCCATCACTAAACGATGACAGTTGAGTTGTGAACCCACCTGTAGCCACTCGTTTCTGAAGGGCTGCTTGGTTTGCTGCCCGGTCCAGCCCGACCTCCCCGTCAACAAACGGGCATTCTCAGCCACCCATCCCCGGTCGGCGTAAGACGAGGCGCTGATCTGAGCATCTGAAATCTGACCTGACACCATCCCCAACATCCCTGAACATGGGTAGTCTGCACAGAGAGAGAAAGAGAGAGAGAAAGAGAATGGAGGATAAGAAACTTTTGAAAGGCGTACATTATGATAAGGAAGTCCACTGCCATCCTTATCTTGTCACTGCTTTAGTCAGCGGTTTTAGTTGATACCCTCTGGGTGTAGCTGCAGTGTTCAAACTCAAGTATAAACACCAAAGACCCATTTATCATCTCTGGGATGAGTTTGTATGAAAAGAACATGAAATGATGAACATTTTTTTTCCAGTTTTTTTTTGGGTGGAAGTTTGTCCTTATCCAGGGTCTGTGGACTGAGGGTGCTATATGCTGTACAGACTGGAAAGTCCCCTGAGGCAAATTTGTGATATTGGGCCATATGTATAAAACTGACTCGACTTGACTTGTGTTTATATTACTTTGGGTGTCTGCATACATGGGAGTGTTCACGTTTGATGCTGACATTTTGCCGTGAGGATGAAGACGAGATGATTTGCACTTTTTACTGCTTCTACTTCTCCTACTGCTTCTACTGTCACTATGGCTGCACTCAGGCCAGTAATAGCACTGTCAAAAAATTCTTCTTAGTGGGTGTTAAGAAAGAAAACAGCCCAGTTTTTAAATAAACTACGAAGGGCTGCGTTGGTGGGAGCGTGTTGCTTCAGGTACCGGGGAGACAATGAAACATGATCCAAGAGGTTTGAGTTTTAAGCTTCAGTAACGGATCCAAGAACCTGAAGTATTATCAGATGGCAGAACAGTGTGAACAGCATGAATTTGACTGGCCAAAGAAACACTTTGCTGGATGACACTGCGTGGTGGTAAAAGCTGACCCAGGTTCATCATAGAACTTTTTCGCATGCCTCAATATTTTCTTTACAGAGGTTTTCTGCGTTGGCACTCCTGCGTCGTCAATCGACTGGCTCCATTCAAACGAACGAGGGCCTGAGGGGCGGAGAGCCTGAGCCTGGATGTTTTATTCAGACTGGACTTCAAGTATCAAGCCAACTCAAGTAAAGCCAATATTCACAGTTTTGCCTTCGATCTCTACAACTTTTAACACTTTCTAGTCTTAAAACCTCGAAACTCAAATACTCCAAAAAATCCTTTGATGGGAAGAAAGGAAAAAACTCATGTTTTGTCTTCAGTACCTGAAGATAAAAGCTCTTCGTCTGAATGTCTGCATCAACCGCTGCTACTTTTTTAGCCAAATTTACTGCTGTAATTGGGAATTTTATATTTGTCATAACCTGAGATTTTGCACACAAACACATTGTCAGAGGCCGAGAGGCAACCTTTAGCAGAATCCCTGGAACATTTTGGAGGTTCTAAGTCCTGTCTCATGGGTACCTGATGCTACATGAGACCTTGAGGCTTTAATAGAATCTGTTGAACAACCCGGCCAGCCTGGTCCCTCTAAACATCGCTGTGTTAGCTGGTGAAGAAGGCTTTTAGGAAATAAACTGAGACAATAACTGGATAATTCAGAGACTTTAGCTTGTGTTTTTTGTTTTCTTGGAAAAAGCAAACTTGGTGAAACTCTAAAACACTTGGACTCAATGGTCTGGTCATTGGGCGCAAAGTTAAATCCATTATCCACAACAAGTTAGATCTAATATCCTGTCTGAAACAGTCGTGGTCTCGGTGTGATATTTGTATTTGACAAATGCTTCCAGAGTTTCATCTGGTGCTTAACAAGAGCTACTGAGGAAGTAAATTCCTCTACCCTGTGAATTTATGGCCACTCTTTATGGATCTGCAACAGGATTGTCTGTGTGTGTTCCTGTGTTTCTGTGCTTATGTGTAACGAAATGTCCTCCCAGGGATAAAATAATGGGTTAAATGTGAGAAAGCGACCTTGTCTTTTAATGCATTTCATCATTTCTTTAAATCGAGCGTTTTGGATTAGGAGTCTGGTTTAGGATTACATATAGAATTTACATTAAATTTATGAAAAATAATGATCAAGTTTAAAGTTATGGGCTTCGGAGTGAATAATAGTTCTGCTTTACGTGCAATACTTGCACACCACAGTTTCCTAGTATCATTATATCACTTGAATCACCTGTCTAGCACTCTACAGCCTGTTCTCCTATGAATAAGAGCCTAATATCTACTTTATGGAGCTCTCCTACTGAGAGTGGCTTGTAGCACATCAAGGACTGAGGTTTATATAATGTTAGAGGATGAGTAATGAGGCAGTATGATTTTCCTCTGCTCCTCTGTAATGAATAACGGTGTCCTTCTGTGGGAGTTTTTGCTCGCCTTGGAAGCAATGATTATTTTAAATCAACAGAGAGCAGCAGGAGGTTCTCCTCCGGCAGCCAAAAAGATGTTAGTTTGATTCACGATGTGTAAAAGTGAGAAAATGTTATTAAAGGCAGAGTACATGGTCTGAAAGAACAGCTGACCAGCGTCAAAGGCAGGCAAAGCTTGTTTTTTTCACTGTCATTCCTCCAGAGTTAAAGCCTTTCACATCAAGAGTTAACCTTTTGTCTTAGAAAAGATATATTAAGCATCAGTAAAAATATTAGATTAGAAAAGATTTAGATTACATTAAACTTTAATGATCCCTGTGGGGCTGGGAAAGGTAATTAAAAAGAAAATCCATGAAATTTCACTTAAATGAAATACATAAAAATATGGACTCCAGCTCTAACTGGATGTGCTGCGAGTTACTGTAAAACATAAATCACTACATCAAGAGTTCAAGCTGGGAGCGTGGTCTCCAGTCAGTGTGTTTGGGTTTGTTTCCTGTGAGCGTTTGCTCGCTGTTACCTGATGTTCTGCAGCCGTAGATCTCAAAGCGCATACAGATGCCTTGCTCCCAGGACATGGGGCGGATGCGGATGTAACGAGTCAGAGTCTGTTTGGGAAGAACCGACTGAAACTCGTCCATCGCATTGTGGTTCCCCTGAAAGATCTGAAGACAATACAGGGAAACACAGATTATCACTGATAGTACTGTTACTGCAACTGAAACTAGTACAACTGATGATACATGCTTCTAGTACTACTGCTTTCACTAATGTGGCTTAAGCAGAATCCGGTTTGACCAAAAGACACTTGACTTGAACTTTAATTTTAAAGAAGACTTTAAAAAGACTTCTAATGTGCTCGAACAGAACAAAACAGTACAAACTATGGAAACTAGCTGTTCAGCATGAGCATCTTCAGGCTCCATTTAACAGTAGCTGAGACTCTGACATGATTCATTTGATGAAAGCAGGTGCACTTGTGTCACGTCTATCAATATGTTGCTTAATGAGATACTCTTTCGTTTTATCTCTTTGCCGGTGTCAGTAAGACAACTTCGAGTTCGACAATGTTCGTCCAAAGAAATTGATTCTGACTGTGGTGAGGGAAGTGGGATGTAAAGCAGACTTTCAGATTAGGCATGCAGCCAAATGTTGTCAGCCTTGGAAAGCAGTGATTCAGCTGTCCACACTTTCCTCCCCTTTGATTATAATGCAGAGTCCTTCATTTAGTCATCAATATTAAATAGATAAGGGTTGTTACAGCATAAATGACTCATCATTACCTTCTGCTTTGAGCCCTCCTTCACAGTGACCCAGTCCTCGCCGTTGGAGCTCAGGTCCACCTTGTATGAGCGGACAAAGTAGTGCTTCTTGGTCTCTTTTGAGATCGCTCCCTGGGTCCCGATGGCTGTGACGAATCTGAGAAATCCCAGGTCCACCTGGAAACAGTAAATACAGGGAGGAGTTAAAGGAAAACTTCAGGCAGGATTAAAGGCAAGGTAACCCCAGGGCAGACATCTGCAGGGGGGTACTCGGGGTAGCTCAACTAATTTATAAAACAGAATTTAAGATTTTTTTTTTTTTTTTTAATTAAATCAATGCCTTGAGTTCATCTTGCACAGCTGTGGGTTACATTATGGACAAAAAAAGTTGGCTATGCACTGGCCTAGAGGTTAAAGAAGTGGACTTGTGACTGAAATCCAAATGGTCAGCAGGTGAGAAAGGTTAGGGTTAGTTCTGAAGTTCAGAATTTTGAAGTGCGATCTGCTCAAGCATAACGCTGCATGCAAGTGTCAGTACATCAAAAAGAAGCACTTTTCCTGCAAAAGGAGAATTCTTGGACATTACAAACTATTAAAGCATATTGCTTAGTGAAAACATACATAAAAAGTCAAAATACTGTATCATCAGCTTACAAATGCAATACTGTCTTGTACCATGTTTCACTTGAAGCATATGGGAAACAGGGGCTCAGATCTCATTAATCAAACTGTGATCTGTCTGTAAGTAGACAGTGAAAAATCAGAGCAGGACACTGGAGAGATAGGCACATCACGTAACGAAGACCTTTACAGGAGCATTATGGAGCCTGTATACTTCACTGCTAAACTGCTGAGAAGTGTTTTAAGTAATGAGCACTCTTCTCAATCATTCTCTTCAGATGGCCACAAACCTGATGAGATGAGGTGCTGACAGATTAAATAGCCTTTAAAATCCTCTTAGTCATTTTAGTGCCTGTTGCAGCAACAGACACTAAAAGCAGTGAATCCTGTTCTTAAACTTTGTAAGTATGAACTGTTCAAAGTGTACATACATTTCTTACTTGTTGCTTTGTTCTGCTTCTTGAAAATGGATTTTATGCATCTATGCTTGTATATGTGCTGTGTTTTCATATTATCAGCAAAACAATCTTTTCCTACAAAGGGACGGAGCATAGTCTGATTTAAGTCATGAGTCTGATTCAGGTCAGTTGAGGCAACAACACCCTGAGATCTGAGCCTCACGGTGCTGGGCCAACAAGTATGTCCAGAGGAATCTGTTTTCAGGAACACTGAAGAGTGTGTGTGACATCAAACTCATTTGGAGCATACCAGACAGTGTGTGTGTGTGTGTGTGTGTGTGTGTGTGTGTGTGTGTGTGTGGTGAGAACCAGCTCAGGAACAATTTTACGGTTGTCCACCCGCATCACTAATGACTAGTGTGTGACCTGTGGGGTGTGAGTGTGTGTGTGTGCGTGTGTGTGTGTGTGTGTAACCTCCTGGGTTGAGAGGTTGTGTTAGACAAACATCAGACGTGACATGAGTCTAACAGTGAGCAGATAAAGACTAAACATGTAACTGAACCACTGTGGAGGGGGGTTTACGTCCCCCTCACTTTCTAAAACTCACCACAGCCCAGATGAGACAAGAGAGCAGATAAAGCAGCTGATAAAAAATATTGATACGCTCAACCCCACCTGGGTTTAGCCTCTCAGGTAACTTACAGGCTGCCCTAACTTACTGGTGAGGGCTGATGAATGTAGCTTCCTCTTCCTGACCTGGACTAAAAAACAACAACAAAAAAGGCAAAAAAAATAAAACAGAAATAGCATGCAGGTCAACTACATGGCCATTGAAGTGTTGTGTCTTTAGCACTAATTTATACTGCTAAAGAGTTCTGGGGAAAGGCACCTGACATCCTAACCAGATTTAACAGATAAGATTGATCAATCTGATCTTTTTATGTTCATATGTTTTCAGTACAGAGGTTGGTCCAGGACATGTTAGCCAAGCTTAGCGCAAATTTGGAAGGAGGAGGACACTCCTAGCCTCGTAAGCTCTGTGTGTATTAACTGTAACACATTTAGAAATACATAAAGAGCAAGGGTTTGTGAACAATATCAGACTTAATAGAAAATATATCTAATAGGTAAAAAGATTGGAGGACCATTGATCCTCCAATCAGATGGTGGGTAAGATGAACAAGCTTCCAAAATGTCAGAGGTCAGGGTTAAAAATGTCAAACAATGAATTATTATGAGCTTGCTAATGCATTAATTAGCTCATAATAACGGACTATAGTCAGGTTGATGTTTTCCTGCTGAAAAATAAGGACTTTTAAGCTGTGAAAACTCTGCGGACCATGGCTGCTGTTTGCTAAAACAAGGCGGTAAGCTGTCACGGCTTAAAATAACCGACAAGGGTAATTTCCCAGTTTGATTGTACGACCAGACTAATTTTATTGTCCTGTGTCTGATTGAGTTAAAATGCCGAGTGCAAGAAGCAAACTAAGAGAAACTCACATCTCGGGACACCACAGACAACGTCGCCACAGACATCTTAAAATGGAAACGAGTTCCGATCTACAAAACATATTTGGAAGTGATTTAATTTTGTAACTTGTTCTTTGTTCTTTGTTTTTTTGTTTATTTTGAAAAAACATGTGATCATCCTTACTTCACCAGCAGTTTCACTTCTTCAAATCATAAAATAAGCAAAATAACTCCAAATGAAATTACAGTGACATTATCACATCTCATGGCTATACGTTTTTTTTCCAGTTTTCTCATGAAATTATGATCTGAGGGCTAAATAACAGATAAAAAGACTTGTTCAGATGGCCGAGGCATTTTATCTCACTGCTGCAAAGCAGCGTCCAGAAACAAGGCTTTTCAAAGTGCTTGAAAAAAAAAAAAGATAGAAAAAGATTATTAAAAAGATAGTTATCATGAAAGAGAGCAGCTGCGATAACAGAAAGCCTTACAGTGGTCTTTTTAAATCAGTATACTGTCCACAAATCCTAAAGCTTATCTTAAAATTAAGAATCGCTCACTGAGAGAGTAGCTCCATATATAGTTATCACATCGAGTTCCTCCAAACTGTATCAAAGCATGAAGTGGAATCGATTTACTTTCATAACTGTGTATTAAATGAGGTGATACTCCGTCCGACTTCCATTTCACTCCACTTAGACTAAACAAAATTGCTTGTTTGTTGAGTTTGGAAATGATCAGTTTCATACCAAAATACACTCAACACTTAAGTATGTGGGATGCTTGTGTAATATACGGTGTGTAATTAAATTACCACAGAGACATTGCCACTGTGATACTGTACATGGGAAGGCACCAGAGGCCATTATTTAACTTTTCCCACTGTTGCTTTTTCAGGAAAAGAGAAGAAAATAGCTTCCTGCAGGTCTGTGTGGGCTCTGTGACTGACAGGGAGACCCCTGGGAAACAAGGTTTCGTGGGATTGCTCGCTGGCGTTCCCAGCTGTGTTCTGTTCGACATTCCCACACCACACGTGATGTATGTGACAAACACACTGGGATTTGTAAGCCGTGTTGTGATACCGGATAGACACGTTAATTTCTGTTGTTCATTACAGCATCAAGAGTTAAAAAGTGAAGCAATGGGGTCTCACACCACAAATTTTTTTTTGTTTGTCTAAGTCACTTTGATATTGAAATGTAGGACAAATTTGCAGGTGTTGGGGATAAAAAAACAAACAGTTTACCTGGGTTTAAATAAAATAGAGCTGATGATGTTGACCCAGTTAAACAAAAAGCCTCAGCATTTACAGTAATCTGTTGGCCAGCCGTCAATTTCATTACACGTTTTCTGTAGCAGCCAGTCAAAGCTCCATTCTCCAGACTCTTCCTCTGTCAAATGACTAAGGCTAATTGCTCTCCCATCTTCTAATTACTCAACACTTGGCAGTGTCTACATTTATGCCACAGAAAACAGTCACTCTTAGAGCTTTTTAACAGAGGGAACAAAATGTAGGAAGGGGACACAATTCAGTCTAAGTGTGGATAAATGAGACTTAACAAAAACAGCGCTGCTTCCTGCCAAAACAGGATACTGCTCTAACCGTGATAGTAAAAGAAAGAGCTTCAATTAATCAATTCTCATCTGAGGTTTTTGTGTTAACTTCCAGAAGGGGCTGTCCCCTGAGGAAGCAGTGCATAGCACAGAGAGAAAAAGTTTTCACAACATCTACAAGTTTCTTCACTAATAAAAACAGGAGAATACTACGGTTCTCTTCTGTGGACTGGAAAACTGCATGGCCGACAATGCTTTTGTGTTTACAGGATTATGTTTGAATGCCATCTCATTTTATTTCATTTGACATTTTATTCATGTTGTTAAGGTGGCTTCTGTAAAGACCCATTAACTGTTAAAATCCATCACAGAATTTTAAACATATTTGGGAAAGTAGGAGTTCTTTCTCACATTTCTGAAACACTTCCCTCCAAAACGAGCGACATACTAGTTTCAAGAATCTGCTAATGAACTGTTCTAATTGTTGACATGATTCGCTGCCGTGCAGATGAGAATTAAATACAAAAACTATCAGGAATGTTTGGAAAAATAGATCCAAAAATCTGAAATTATACATCATGAGTGATCAGCAAATGATCAGCAAAACTCAAGTATACATGGCATGTGGTTAGAGAACTGAAACTTTAAAAAGCATTGGTATGGTCCTTTACCTTATTCCTGAAAAATCACATGGTAATGTTTTTATTTGGAACTTTAACATGATTATGTATCTGCTGAGTGAGTTTTATAACCGCTGGGACCTTAAAATCTCATTACAGAATTTCTAAATGATTTTGGCGCTGATGAAGAAGAGGGATTTTTCTTCTCATTTCTAAAATACTTCCTTTTAGTAGCCTTGAGGTTTTAATCCAAAATGAGCACAACACTAATTAGACCGACTTGGTTTTGGGGCTTTGTTTTCCGTGATGAATGACACAACTCAAATTTCATCACCCTTTTGCCTCTCCTCCCTCACTGATTAAGAAATTAGATTTATGATTAGCACAGCGCACAGACACTGACTTTGTGTTGAGCGTTCCCTCGGTCATTGATATTTCTCAGGTTTGGAACTTCACTGTGGCCTTCCTCTAGAGGTCTGCTCCAGATTGCAAGACCCTTTAATGCTCTCTGGAGGATCTTTTGTCTTGCTGCTTCCCCCTGCCCCAGCTTTGACAACACGCCTCTCTCTCACAAGGCCCAAATGTGTTCTCCAGATGCACAACGCTGATTTCTTCCTGGTGGCGTCACAGAGATCCTGAAGACAAACAGCAGGGCATCTATAAATACCTGGAGTCAGGAGGGAAGGAAGCCTTTCCTGGGCTTACATCACAGTGTTCAATAACAAGTCGGTTTAACGCGGCTTGTAAAGATGCACCGACTGAACACTTCTGGGGACAAATTCACACTAATGGAGCTTGAATGTAAAACTGATCTTGTATCTGAGCATTTAGACTAATTTTACTTGTATATGTTTAAGATGAAATCAGGTGGTTTGATATGTGGATTTGTACTTCATTTTGTTTGTGCCATTCAATTTGCTGAATAACAACTTGACTTTTTTTTTAATGACCTCTTCTCATTGTAAGTATGGTTTCACCTACAATTTTCACATTAAAAATTACTCTTAAAGCTCATTTTCACTTTGATTTACTGTTGCATAAGTAACATTTTAATATTTCTTCTTGAGCATTACAGTTAATTCCTCTGTCAGTCCTTATGTGGAGAACTAGAATTACCGCCTTGCGGTCGTATGCCTCTGCCAAACGGTCAAACTGCAGTTTAAATTCATGTCTATCCAGACTTAAGTGTATGTAGTGAAGACTTTGAAGGAATTTAATAAAAGATAATAAGTGTATTTTATCAAAATTAGCATATGAATTCTTGAGTTACGGCCAAAAATGTGTTTTGAGAAGTCACAGTGACCTTCAGTTCATCCAAGTGGACGCCTGTGGGCACTCCTGAGATACTACGTTCCTGAGACTGGGACAGACGGATGTGAGTATGAGAATGGGAAGGACAGATGGACGGACAACCCACAGCCACGGCTGGTGGAAATGGGGAATTTTCCATTTCATTGTAAATATACAGCATGCTAATGAGATGAGTCACCACAAAGCAAAATATGATTACAGATTTATCATAAAGACAGATAATGAGCTCACTGTCTGCCGCCATCCAAATTGCCACCGGGTAACATCACCCTGACAACATTATGAATAGTAACCTGAAAATAGCATCAATAAAATATAAATGCCTTTAAATGAATAATAGAGGTGTTTGCAGTGGAGGAGGCAGGCATGCAAGAATTAACTAAGTCATAATTTTCTTCTCAAGTAAGATGAATGGAAAGCCGTAAGGCAAACCATGCTGTGCAGAGTTGGAAACACACCACACTTAATCAAATAAAATGGAATATCCTTTTCACAAAAACCACCAGTCATAATGCCTCACAGAGTCTGAGGGCAGAGCAACAGAACTGGTTCTGAGGCTATAAATCACCGTGGCAGGGGGAAAGTCTGCTGTTTCTTCAGGAGGGACTGCCAACAAAGCCTTAGTTTAACAACAGAGGAGCACACACACACACACACACACACACACACACACACACACCCAACTGGACCCAGTAGCTTCTAGCTGGAGGACAGAGCATGTGACTGAGAGATTGCAAATCTCATGACGGGTGAGCTGGATGAGGAGCGCTGTCACCTCCGTTAGTCTCTACAGTCAGTGTGTCCTGATGGGAAACCCTGGAGCTGGTCACAGCAGAAGCTCTGTGCAGGGAAGAACTGGCACAATGTTGCTGAGAAGGCACATACATGCTCAGTAAACTATACCAGGTGTTTCTTTTTTTTCTCTCCATTTTTTCTGTATATTATGAGAAATGAGCAGCCTTTCGCTTTTACTGTAATTGCAGTGGTTGCTGTAATCGAAAGTGGAAAGTGGAAAAAGTCCCAAGATTTGGTAGGTTTTCTTTTCAAGGATCAAAAGAAAATCTGAAAGCTTCTGCACTGTATCCGCATGGAAGGGAGTTTGGTCTGAATGAATGAATAGCAATAAAAAATAAAAAAAATAAAACAATGCAAGTAAACAGGACTACATACATAAACAAATGGTTCCACCCACCATCTGTGCATTGTGTGTGTGTGTGTGTATCCTGTTTTTCCGCCAGGTACAGTTCACACTGCAGATTACACATGCAAGTTTTCTTAAATGTTGTCTTTGACAGACTGAGCTATTATCTTGTCCCCATCATTGTTAGTTAAGATTTTAAAAAGCTGATCTACAGTAGATATAGATGTTACCACAAACACAAGCAGTGATGTTAACTGACTATGAAAGTTATTTGAACTTTACCCACAGAGCTCAAATCTTGGGATCAAATCAAGATGATAACGAAGGGACCTTTCACCTTTCAGTCTTCTTCCATTTCTACATTTAAAACAGACCGTGGTTTTGATATGTTCTTATGTGTTACCAGTGCCTCATTTAGTAAATTTGGGCTCTCTCCATCTACAGTAAAAAGCCATTAACCTCTCTTAAAACACTGTCCTTCATATCATTATATCCCAGAGGGCTCAGCTGTGGCCCGGTAGCTAAAAGACGTCCCCAGACAGACAATAGAGAGCCACTAGCACTGATCCTGCACTGAGGTCGTCTTTCTGTCTGCTTCCTGTTGTAACCCCCACAGGAAGGAAGTGAGAGCCTGTTCTCGCTGCGAGGGGCATTGTGAGTCTTCCTCTATGAGTTCCTGCCCTGGACAATGGGACAGTCCAGGACTCTAGCCGCACCTTGTCTTATCTGGGTCTATCCTCTGTGGTGTCTTGACTTTCTTCACCCGTGTCAAAGATGTTTGACTTATCTTGAAGACACGTTCGCCCACTGTGCTTCCCTTTACTCAGCCTTTCAGAAGTCATGGCTGCCTATGGTCATACAAGAAAGTGTACTGCCACACAAAACCAAAACACAGGGCCAACTTGATTGCATCTTGCTACGTCCGATTTCACAACGAAGATGAGAAATGTCATCTGTGCTGGAGAGGTACATTTCAATAAATATTGTATGGAGGTTTATTTTTTCCTTTCTGTGTCCGTGTAACGTGCAAAGAAGTGGTACAAATGAGTGAACAATATTCAGACCAGATGTGAGCAAGATCTCAGCGGTATAGTCAAGTTCACGTTGAGGAACACCGGTTCTCCACGAGTGAGTGAGCATACCTGCGTTCTGAGATCAGACTCTAAAATGAGCAGCACTGTGACACAATTTCACACACAACTGTCTTAGAGAAGTTCTGGTCCTTGAACATCTTAATCTAATCTAATCTCAGATTTTTGGTGCATTTCTCATATTTTATTCCCTTTTTTTCAACCTCTTAAACTAGCCCTGTAAATGCCCTGTGGCTGAACCCGAGCAAACAAGAAAACTAAACGAAACATTCCTGACCTGTATCCACTCCCTGACGGTGTCATCTGAGGGCGTCCAGCCGTTCTCCTGGTAGTTGAGGCGAGAGCGTTCAGGGGACCAGTTGGAGTTGTACTGGGAGGAGGCGCTGATCTGCTCTGAGGAAATTTCCCCTGACTCCATGCCCAGAGGCTCCATACAAGCAAAATCTGACAAAGACAGAAAAAGCTCATTAATAAGAGTTTCTATCTTTTTGTATTGATAGTCATACAAACTATAACAAAACCACCTGAATCAATAGATCTCAGTTCAGATGTTGTCATCCCCACAAGGAACCCAGTGGGATCAATTTCCAGACTGTGACCATCTAAGTCACAACTGTTGTCTCGTATCTCTATGAAAGATGTGTCATCGTGCTAAATATTGACTTGTGTGTGTCTTGAAATGTCAGTGGACCGAGGCTCTTACTTGTGAGGAGGCAATGATCAGGTTCCTGTTGTGAATCAAGAGCTGCATCGTTCCACTGCACATGAATTATAGTCAGGTCACACGGAGACACGATTTTGTTCAAGTCATACTGACCGCCCCTTAAACATGAATTTAAAAAAATTCTATTTTACAGACAGTTTGCTGGATGAACTGAATTTCTGCGATTTGCTCTACTCATTTTAGCCACCAATGAATGAATTTATCATTTAGTTCCAGAGCCTGGATTCTAATAGAAACACCTCAAGTTAAAGTCATAAATCTGTGTAAAGTAGGAAAAGAGTTCATTTTGTCTCCTGGATCAGGCAGAAAAACCAGTGAGCAGTGATTCGAGTGACACGGACGCCGTAAAGTGTCTGACCCTGCAAATCAAGGGGTCACTTGACACCGCTCCTGCGGTGACAGAGTTCAGTCACTGCTCACACCGCAAAAACACAAGATGATACATCTGCACAACATCCATACATTTACACACGCACCCTCAGTGCAGACATTTGAAACCTGCAAACTTCAAACTCGTCACTGAGTTTGAAATCTGAAAAGGACAGGGACAGCCTGGACTGGCTGAAATGCTGGGAAACTGAATTGCTGTAAATATTTTTTTTTACTTTTCACTAAAACTCCTATGAAGAATGACACAGCGACCGGATGGCTTGTGTTAAGCCACCCTGATATACGGCTGACTTCATTCATTATCGATTAATCAGTCACTTACTTTTTCATTTCTTTGATGAATTATTTCAACTATAAAATGTCAGGAAGTATGCTAATCACAGCCTCTTAATATTGATCTTTTTCTTTGACCAACAGTCCAAAACTGATAAATAAATAT
>JBBMJY010000006.1:19984379-20031345 GCA_037833715.1 Toxotes lorentzi
TTTTTTCTAATAATCAATTTCTCCGAAGGATAATGCCCTCCTCTGTGGAACAATTGTTTTGTAATACGAATCCCTTGGTATTACAAAACACTTTCAAAACAGAATTTGGACAAAGTCAAAGTACATGTCTGTATCTCTGAGGAGGCAGTGTCCACTCTGTAACAGCAGGGGAGCCTGGGGAAGGAAGAGGGAGGGGGGGGCAAAAGGAAACATGTGTTTGTGTGTGTGTGTGTGTGTGTGTGTGTGTGTGTGTGTGTGTGTGTGGGAGAGCTGTCTGGAGACAAAGGGTCTGCCAGACTGACACAAACACACTTACATCATTCAAACTTCCACAAATGAATTAGGGAGAAAGTTTGCTTGCGACATCACTGAAAAGGCTGCAGAGAGCTGGATTCTGTGCTCATCACTAAGATTTGTTAACTTGACAATTTTCAGGCCCAAATCTTTCAATCCAGAACTTTTCCCAGAGGTGGATTCTTGCCAGAAAATGCTCTGAAACTGCCTCTAGACAATGAGGCAGTAAAAAACCCTCAGTATGATTCAGCTGATACATCAGTTTATTCCTAAAAAGCCTCCAAATCTCTCACTTTCCTGTTTTTCTTCTCTCCTCAGCTCCCACCTCCGCAAACTTCTCTTTTCTTATTCTTATTCATGACATGACCTCCATGTCCTCCTTCACAGCAGGCAAGAGAGACAAACTTCAACCCCGTCCCTCTACCTCTCAATCCAAAAGGAAAGACAGGACATAAACTGGTGCCCCCACTGGCCGATGGTTCAGCTGATCAAAGGCCCAGCTGGAGGCCGCTCCTGATGGTGATGGCAGGACAGAGCGAGAGAAAACCATAAATTCACTGCTGGACATCAGAGTTTGATTCTCCTGTGGCTGTTCACAAAGATCCTGCTTGAATGAATGTTCTTTTGGAAAAGGCTGAAGGCACATTGGTGTAAAAATCAGTTTAAATAGAAGACAAATGTTGTTTACAGCAGTTGTTCCCGTCTGCTTTTGTCAGACTGCACCCTCGTAGCCCTGTCCGATCTCGACATCTGACTCCTTTAACTACCCACCAGTTTCAAACGAATTTGAAATTTGAAATTGTCTGTTCCTTAAAACACATTCAGAAAGAAATAGTTGAGTTAATGTTTGAGTTGGTTTGGTTTCATTTGCATTTTAATATATTTCAGCCATTAATCCATGACTATTTATCCATTAGTCTGTGAATTTTAGCTATTTGAACCTCTCATCCGAAAAGCTATTTAACTATTATTTAAATCATTTGAACAGTTTATTCATACTTTTTACTTTTAGAAAATAGTTTAGACTTCTCTGCTAGCCACTGTCTAACTAGCATCCTCAGCAAGCACAGTGCATCAATTTGTGGACATTATTTTCTAAGGAAAATTTAATTTCTATTTCAAATTTCTTATTTGTTGAGCTACTCTAAAACCTTTCCACGTACCCCCTGCAACTGCTGACGTACCCCACTGGGTACAAGTATCCCTGGTTGGGAACTGCTGATTTGTAGCATCAGAGAGGCTGTAAAAACTGGAGAAAAGACAGTGTGATTTGGTTTGTCAGGAGGCTTTAATTCAATCTGCTGAGCTTAGGTGGGGGTCTGAAGGCAAGAGTAATGTCTGTGTGTGTGTGTGTGTGTGTGTGTGTGTGTGTGTGTGTTATTTAAGCCATTATAATTAGAGCTTTGTCTAACTCCACTGCACCTCTCAGCCCCTCCCAACACTAGAGGGTCAGATTTATCTGTCAGACACACTACGGTGCATACAGACATATGTGATACATGTAGACTACACCCATGTATTATCACACTGTCATGAACACTCACTATCAACATCAGATCACACACACACACACACACACAGGAGAATTGCTTTCGTACATGTGAGCCGTACATCAATGATTCAAAAAGCTTTTTTCCTGATATACTGTGTCAAACAGTGATTGAATGGTGTGTTGTTTTGAATATAATTTACAAATTACCTCTAACTGTTCAAATCTAGAAGTGCTTTTCTTCCTGCTTCTAAATTGGAGGTCAGGGGTCAAAGATCACTTATAGACCAACTCCTGTAGAGCTGGAGGATAGTCCCTGTCTTCCTCAAGGAGCTGAGCTAATCGACAAACCACTAATTCGATCATTCCAATACTTTACGTTTTACTGAGGGGTAATCGGCAGTGGATGTTCTAGTATTTTTATTCTATACAGCACAAATCACACATAGAAATATGCAGGAAATGAAGCCTGGTCCTTCCTAATGCCAGATGACATCTGTAACCCTCTACATCACACCCCTCCCCCACCACCCCCTTTATTCCTCATCACTAATCCAGCTGCTCACCCTCATCTTCGTGTCCTGGGGGAAGGCTCCTCTCGCGGATGGTGTAGTTGGCGGAGAATCCCTCTTTGGCAATAGCGTTGTCGGTGGTGATGGTCATGGACAGGATGCCGGTGTAGGAGATCACACGGCCCGGGGAGGTCTGGCCACAGTATCTGCCAATGTGGGGACCCACTGAGGGAGGAAGGGGGGATGAAGAGGAGGGGTAAGAGGGACAGATGAGAGGAGATTCAAAAGGGAAGGATGAAGGAAATGAACAAGGAGGAGAGGGGAAGAGAAGACATGAAGTGAGAAGGAGTGAAAGCAAAAGAAGAGAGAGGTAGGGGGAGAGAAAGAAGTGATAGGGAGACAAAGGGAGTGAGAGATGAAGCAGGGGAGGTGAAGAAAAAGTAGAATGTCAGCTTCACCACTCGTCAGCAGCAGAATGTTTTTATTATTCACTTGGTCCTCCAGTGACCTCACTGTCCTGGGAAATGTTTCGTGACTTCAAGCAAAAACACACTTGAGATTTGTGATTTTAATCCGTTATATGCTATCCACACAGAACTCGTGTCTAAAAAAATGTCCAATGTAGATTAAAGCCCCAAAACTTTAATCTGCTCTGATCAAAAGGCATCAGACAATCACAGTGAGCAGCTGATCCCCTATCAGCTCCAATCTCTCACCTCTCATGAGCGGTGTAATAACTTTGAGACAGGAATAAAGGTGAGATGGCAGGTAGCAGAAACTCATCTCCACAACATGTTGTATTGGCACGTATTATTCAAACACTATATTTAAACAGTGTATAATATGATCGTATCGGGCACAGCAACGAATAAAGCAATGGAAATGCAAAGATTTGTCCTCACATGATCAGACATAGTTTCATGAGAGGAGTATTTGTATTTCCATAGCTCTTGAGGTACAGACAGTGACTCGATTACCTGAAGAATTACCTGTTTTACTTGATGTCTTCTTAATATTATCTCTGTAAATTGTCACTCTGAACCTTGTGGCTGCAAAAACAAGACAACCACTCACTGAGATATTTGATAGCAGTTTTTTCCTCTGATGAATTATCATTACGTTTGAGTCACAGAAGCAGGCATGCATCTCTCAGAGAGATGAATCATGGCAATCTGAGGTTAGTTTACAACACCTTCACAGACTTTTATACTCATCTGGATGAGTAACACTGCACTGTCAGTGGCTTTTTAAGGCTTTCTTGGTTAAAAATCTTCTTAATTGTGCTGTGGAAATTTCATTTTTAGACCAAGATGGACAGAAGAAGCTTTGAAGATTCTGTGTGCGTCTTAAAAAACCGTGGAACGTGTCGTGGAACGTGTCGTCTGGGTTTTTGCAAGGTTGCTGGGGATTTATCCTTCAAATTTAATGATAAAACATGAGAGGCACCAACTGGGCATCAAATCTACCGTAACAACGTGATTTTCTTATATGCAGCACACAGCAACAGGCGGTCTCATGTCTAATCACTGAGCGCTGACATCCCCACCTGCCCACAGTGTGCTGCCCATTTCATCCTGTTCTTATCAGAGAGAAACAAAGCCAGGCCTGTGTTGCCGCCTGTTTCGTAGAGATACTGTATTTGGAGCCTCTCGAGGACTAAAGGAGGGATCTTCAGTCCACAATGAAATTATGCATATTACAAAAATTATACCTTCCCAACATTTTCCTTCAGCTTCAGAGGCAAATAATCAAAAAGTAACACAAAGCGATATCAATGCAACGCTGAGTTTCAGTAATCTTGTGGATTATGTTTATCAGTTACAGTTTTAAGCAGCTAGGCGACAATCTGTGACGGATTATAGTTTGAATTTTTTTTTCAGCCTTATCTGAGGAGGTGTGAAATGGTTACGCTGTAAGGCTTTGTGTTCTCACTACAATCAGCCATAAAATGAAAAATCCTACAGGCAATATGTACGGTGGCCCTGTGTTCTGGATTTGTAGCTCGTTTCTGTGTTTGGTTGTGTTGTCTAACTTTGAAGCATTTTCTTCTAAATGCTTTTCTAAAGTTGTGTTTTGCCTTTTTGCATGTGTTTTCTTAAGCTGCTGTGTTGAGCTCTCAGGGCCAAAATAAATGTGGCCACACTTTTTGCAGATTAAAATCTCAGCATTCTTAAGATTATAAAAAGTCTAAGTATTAAACCCAGATCACTAAGACTGAAAATAGTGCTTGTTTTTTTTTTTTCTTCTAACCCTCATCATGTACATAATACCTGAGGGTTAGTATGTATCCGCTGTTTAAGGCGTGACATGATAAGTAAAATGATAAAATGATTTCCAATTACAAAATTTAAAAACTAAACATAATTAACACCAAAAAATTACTACATTAAATTATAAAATATAATGAGTCCTGGATATTTGTTTCTTGGATTAAATCCCATCAGAAGAATTGTCCTCATAATATTAACGACTTCCTTTTGAAGACCTGACTTACATCTCTCAAATAAAACAGCAGTGCATGATGGGAGTGTTTGATGTCAGTGTTAACAGCGCGAAAGCGTTTGATGGGATGAAAAACTACATTCTGGTCTTCGTCCTGCTGCAGAGATGCTTTGTTATCTGCACCGCCACACAAGTTCACTCGGCAAACACAGGAAAACAGCATCACACACCAACACAGTGAATGTACCAATGCACACACACACACACACGCAGATCATTTGACAGGAAAAGCCCTGGCATGTTATGTATGCTGGCACGGCTTTAAAGTGTATGTCACTGTCTGTCTACCTGTGCCAGTCTTTATATCCCTCATGTTCCTTCTGCCAGTCCCCTCAGTGGCAATAATCAGGCAAAGCTTTGGGCACAGCAGCGAGTATTGTGGGCATCCTGGCAGGCTACTCTGGCCTGTCCGAGGTATGTAGCTCTCACCATTATCTGCACACTGTACGGCTAATTAGACAACAATGGAAGCTGAGGAACGCTGTCCAAACGAAGGGAGGAGAGTGAACAGAGGGCAGAGCAGGTTGCGTCTCCGTCATTCATGTGCAGAGAGCTGATTTTCCAAGTGTGGTTGGAAAAGGAACAATGAGCAAACTGTGAAGGAGTCTCTCTTTCACCAGCATCGTCTCCATCAGTACAATCAGCCATGTGTACACAGATGGCTGAAATTCAAGTAAAGGCCTGAACACAACTGAGCATCAGCTGAGCCATTAATGATTATTACCTGCTGAAAGCTTCTTTGACTCTTCTCTAACTCTACCAGTGTAGAAATCAGGCTCTCAGGGCGGAAGCATTGTGCATCCAGTCAACCAGGATAATATTTTATTACCCTAATTTGCCAAATTCCTGAATCAGCCTGTAAATCAATTTGTAGAGGCACATTTGTCCAAAATATAATTAAAACAAGGATTCTGAAGACACCATGTGCTTCAGTGATGTGATAAGATTGTTGTGAAAATGAAAAATGCATCTTGTTTTAAGAATTTATCCTGATGTTTAAATTGTTTAAAGTTCTCTCCCCAAAATGAAGCCGGTAAATTCACAGCTATCCCTTTCTGCTTACCCTGCTCCCTTTCTTCATCCTGCACCTTCCTGTTGTCTTTACCAACTTATTTTTCACTTCTGCTTTCTCCTTCGCCTCCATCTCTCAATCTGAGTTTGTCCCACCTGCAGGGGAGCCATCCATCCTTTGCTCTCCCCCCTCCTCCTCCTCCTCCCCTTCACCTCTGCATGTCTTCCTCTCTGCATCTCTGTCTGCTTTCTGTCAACATCTGCAGGGGATAGCCGTCCAGAGCTCCTCTCATCCTTCTCTTCTCTCTGCTGCTTCACAGCTCCTCATTTTCATCCCTCCCTCCAGACCCATTCCACCACCGTTCCAGCTCATCTTCCACCTCATCGCATCCATCTACCTCTGCATCCCACTTTTTCCTGTTCTTACCCTCCACCTGTGGAGATTTCTCCTTCAGCTCACTTCATGTTCTGGCTGATGTTCCAGCCGCAGTAGTGCATTCATGTTTATAGTTTTTCTAGCTTGTTTTGGCCTGCCCAGAAAATATTAGAACTGTAGCTGGTTGAGAAACAGTTTTTTTATGATCATCATCTCACTGGTGGATGTTTAAATATGTTAAATCAGTAAAAAATGAACAATTTGAAGAATTTCAAGTTGTAGCATCATATTTTTGCACACTCCTGTAACACAAATATTGTCTTTACTAGTCAGGCTGAGCTCAACCTGATCCAGATCCTCTCCTCACCTGCAGGGAAGCCGTCCCAGATCTCCAGCCAGTCGTAACGGCAGAGCGCGCCTGGCGGTGGCGTGGTGTCGGGCTCCATGTCGAAGCTGTCAAACTCCACCACGATCTCCGACATCTTGGGGGCAAAGATCATGAAGGTGCAGTCCAGGTTGTTGGGGTACTTCTCGGGGAAGCCGGGCGTCTTGATGATGCCCCGGGGAGCCGTGAAGTTTCTGGAACATTCTGGACCTGCGAGGGGAGAAGATCCTGATGAGTTTTTCAAGTGTCAAGATGTGTTTGGACAGAGTGACTAATTCTCACTTGCACAGAGGTGTGAACTATCAGGGGTTAGAGGGCGGTAACCTGTTCTCACATTACTGGCACTTGGAATTTGACTTCCCTTTTGTTTTTTTTTTTGTCATTACAAAATGAGACATCACAGATGTTGGTACAAAGTAAAAGCCAAATGATTTCAGTGCCATTTCCGAGAAGCACCAGGCTCAGTGCCTTATTAAGATGCTCCAAAAACACGCCCTTTCCTTTATTGACAAAACGCATGTCATCTCCATCCAATCAGGCGAGCTCGGCTGTGATTGGCCCCCTCCCCTGTCGGAGCCAGTTGTGTTTGTGTTGTGACTGGGGTGGAAGGGTGGGAGAGTGATGGGGGTTTAACTAGTATTTATTGACTGTCCCAGACACTGAGAGGCTGTTTACAGGGACTGATCATGGTCAGCAAACAGAAACACACACAGATACACACACACAGACAGACAAAAACAAGCCTATTAGCTCATTAGACACATCTAAATACACACACATGCTACCCTACAAAATCAGTCAACCACAGCCTCTTAATTTGTTTGCAGTGTACAGTCAAATATCAGTGCTTTCTGGAATCACTGTGTATCACCCTCTAACCCTAAAACATTCTTTTGGTACATTGTACAGTGCTGATAACAACTTTTAACCATAAATCCTTGTATAACCCTGAATTTGAAGACGCCTATATGAATAAAGTTTTACTTGCTTACTCACTCACACACATACAAAAAAAGGAACCCAAACACTGTCTGCTGTTATTTTACACCCCCTGAGTAAGATGCTTAATTTATCACACCTTCATTCATGCATTAGAACATAACACCTTCCAGTGTTGCAATCATCAGCTGTGGTGTGTTTACACGAGTCCTTTTTTATATTCATCCTAACATTGTTGTGTTGTGCTGCGATGTCATTCTGCTCGACTGTGAGCAGTGCATTGAAGCTGAATAATGCTGTGGTGAATAGGCAACAGTGTCTATTATAAAGGACAGGGAGCACTTCCTGTATCGCTTTTCTTTCAAACGAGGTCGTGAAGCATTGTTTTTGTAGCGTTACATAAAATTCGGACACATTTCTAATAAAGTTTGTTCTGTGTTTTTTAGAGGAAGTAAAACTTTTCTTCACTTGTAAGCATCACACGCTTCTCTAGATGGTAGGATAATGAAATAAAGATTAACAACACAGTTTTGTCAACAAACAAACTTGGAAAAAAAAAGTTTCCTCCCGATAAAGGTACAAACGGAGCAGTTGGCTAACTTGGCAACTCGTATGTCATTGTCGTCCTTTGTACACAAGCTGTTTTCTCCACAGTCGCATCCGAGCTGTCAATACTCCTGAAAAATCTCTGCATGGGCTCGCATCAGTCAACCAGACTGGCTGTTCACACCTCGCTTGTGGTAAAGTGACATGAGTGAGGTTATGAGACGGTGACTGATCTCTGCAGGAGGAAGGCGACACGAGGTGTGGACGAGGGTCAAGCTTCCCTCGGAGGCACCAACAGCGTGTGTGTGTGTGTGTGTGTTGGGGTGGGGGTTTCTCATGTTGCCATGCCAGATGTGACCTGCATGTTATCTGAGCACGCCTGTAAACAAGAATCCACACACACATAGAGACGCAAGAGACATGCACACTCCAGTGGACCCCTCGCTGTTGACACAGGTGGTGTCATTAAAAGGGCGACATGATGAATGATGTGGAAGGATGAGCGGCGAGGGATGAGGCAGGCTTCGATGCTGCTCAGCTGGCACAGCGTGTGTGTGTGTGTCAGATGGGTTGCTTAAATCTGGGCTGAGAAATGTATGATAACAGATAAAACAAACAATGAAATAAACCACAAAGCATTGAGAGACTGGATACCTCTAAGTGCATAAACACATGGAAAAAGAAACAGAAGTTAAAAAAAAGGAATGAAATCCTTTTAAAATTCCTGAATCCACACCAGAAACAAATAATCTCCTCCTTGGCCCCGCGGCTGAACTGTCCTCTAAATTTAGTTTTATCTGTTAAAAGAAAAAAACATCACCTCTTTGTTGAAGGAACTTTCTGCTTTCCTCTCCTTCTACTAAGGTAAAGGAGACAAAAGAAGATTTGGAGATTTAGGCTAACAGTCCATTTGACTTAGTGTGCCCCCCCCCCAGAAAAAAACTATCAAATGTGCCGTAATATGCCAGAACTGTAAGTGTGTGTGTGTTTTAACTGATGAATATGAACATGTGTGTGTATAAAGAAGCTGCACAGACTGTGTTATGTCATCAACATGAGTGTGTACTTTCCTCAAACTACACAGCACATTGCTCTCATCTCTCACTGGCTCATCATCTGTGCCTCCATCTTTTTGTTTCTTTCATATTTTTGATCAACAACCCTCCAATCAACTGTGGCTTGAAGTCGCCGTAGGGAAAAAAAAACCCTCCCTCCATCGACTAAACCGCTGAGACATGTGTTTCTGGTTTGAAAACCTACAATAAAACAAGAGAGTTGGGGCAAATATAGTTCCAGGACGCTGAAGAGGCCTCACTTGGCTATCATTTATAAATGATATGTATTCTGTGGTCGGCAGAGGGTGGAGTTATGGTGATGGTTGTGGTTAAAAGAGACGGATGTACCCGGGTGTCACAGCCCAACGCTCCAGAGTCCAGAGGTTTACCCACCACTGCCAAGCACTATCTTTAAGACACAGCTTGTCATCTGAACGAGGGTTGCTGCTTTTTGTAGCACTGTATTGGGGTTTTCTTGTAGTAATGACAGATGTGGAACAGAGACATGGACGGGGGGAGCAGAGATTTAAAAAACAAAAACACAGATACAGAAATGTTTGCAGGGACATGTCAAATCATTATTGTCTTCTAAAAAGAACTCACAGGAGCATTTTCTGATCTGCAGCCTCTGTGGTTGATGTTCCATTAACTTTAGGCAACTAAAACCACTTGGTTCAGGTCAGTGAATGATCATTCACCGAAGCTGTAACAGGGGTTTCTGAGTTCAAATTCCACCAGCCCATAATCACGCACGTGTCCATATAGTGTTTTATTGGTTTATGTGTAAACTTATGTAAAAAACTACATTAAAAAAAGTCAGAGATTGAAAATTGAGTGTTTTCTCTTAGTTTGTGTTGTTCTGATATTTCAGGGTTTACTATTTTTCTATCAGTTGCCAAAAAAACCTCAAAAAACACAAGATCAAAGGACAAAAACAGAGAGACAGAGGGAGGAATAGTTCAATGGAGACAAAGAGGGAGGTCTCAATAGAGTGGACAGCCTGTTTGTAAGCAGAGCAGCAGCTCCATTTAGCAGCGAGCTTCAATATGCTGCTCTGACTGTAATGGGTTTTGAATGTGGTGAGAAGGAAGGCAGCAACATGGCAGGGGGATTACCTGAGTGAGTACAAGTGCTGTTTTAACTTGTTAGAGGGTAGAGGACCCATATTTAGGCCAACACACTCACACTCTCACACTCTCACACACACACACACACACACACACTCACACACGTGCGCTGTCCTAGTTCCAGAGCCCCTCTTCTATGCCAGAGCATCCATCTCATCTGTAGGTCACCCCTGTTGCCTCCAAGGACAAACACCCCATTAGCTAAATGAGCCTGGGGTCCCATACACCTGTCTGTTGCACACACACACACACACACACACACACACACACACACACACACACTGAATCACAAAGACAGATATAAGCACACAGCATCATAAAAGACATAGAAAAGATGTGCACAGATAATCTACAGCGCATAAACACACAACAAAAAGGCTGTTTACCATATTCACACACAAACCAGTGTACACACACACACACACACACACACACTCACACACACACAAACACACACGGGTAGAAAATTCCCAGCTCGCTCTGAAGCGTCCGTCCTGCAGCTGAGCAGTAGCTGGCAGAGACGTGCTCAACAACAACAACAGGAAAACGGTTGCTCTGATTTTTCTGACAAAACACATGGAGCGACAACAGGAGCAGCATGTAGAGAAACACAGACCTGGCATCTACAACATCGCTCCTACTCTGCAGGTTCAGACCAGCACTCCGGGCAATATAAACAAAACACTCTTCCTTTATTCATCCACCATCAACACAACAACGTCAGGAGGAGACGGCTGTGTTGTAATTTCAATCAAAATCAATGAGCGGAGGCAAGACCCATCAGAGAGTCTTAACACAAGGTGAATGTAGTAGCTGTTCTGGAGGTTTTGATCATATGACATAATCCTCATCAGCAGATTGAGTTTGCTCAGTAAAATCTGAGGTTCGCAGAGAATTTCTCAGCAAGGGCTCAAAGAACAAAACAAAAAGAAAATAAAACAAATGGACATTTGCTGTAACAGTTATAACTCCATGAAAACTGGGAAAACCCTGCTGAGGAAAAAGCTCCAGAACAGCTTCTAAATGTTTGTTGTGTGTTTGTGGTGAAACTGTTTTCTCACTTGCTGTTTCCACTTCAAGAGTGAATTTTGGTTCAGTCAAATTACAACAACTTTTACTACTTACCACCACTAGATTCACTGGTCATTTTGGGTTATTAGGCTATGTGCACGACTAGATACCACTACTCTTGAGGTAAATGCTAAGATTATGCTTTTTAATTGACAGTTTATTTCCATTTTAAAATTCACTAGCCTCATGTTAACTTTCAAATTCACTTGCACCACTATCATCGGTGCCTTTCACAGCTAAAAATGAAAAGTTGTACTTAGTCTTAAAGTAAATGGCAAGGTGACCCTAACTGTACCACAGTCTACGGATCCCAATCATATCATTTTATTAAAGATCAGAGCTCAAATATAAATCATCAGAAATCTTTACGGAAGCTACATCTTTAAAAATCCTAAATGAAAAACGATCAGGACCAGCGTTCCTTCTAGGCTGACCTACTTTAAAGATTTATTACACTGACTCTTTCTAATAACATCCTGTCATTCATCAGTCACGGCTCCACTTTGCACCCTGAAATTAAAGTTGATACAAGCAGACTTTAAAGTTTTTGTATCAGAAGCAGAGCCACACTTTGTAGTTTAAAGAACAGACAGCTATGAGTACAGTGTGTGCAGAGCCCGGAGGAGATCCAGTGTGAATTGGGCCCCTGACCCTGCTCGTATTATTGCTTTACTCCTCATTTAAGCACCAAAGAGCACTTGCCTATCCATTTTTCATAGTACAAAACGGGGCTTTTTTCAACATAACCCCACCTGGGGATTGTTATTTCTGGATCCTGTGATTCTGTGAATGGTTATTGCTCTCCGGGGTGCAAATAAAAAAAAAGAGGACTCTCATGTAAACATATGCATGTTCCCTTTGTATCTGATTTATCTCCAGTCCCCATTGGTGGAAACTGAAGTGGTCATAGGAGACTTGCCGTTTTGGCGGCTACTCAAGTGGACCCGAGAGACAAGAGCAAATACAAATGTAGGACACAGGAGCAAGGTTCCTTCCTTGACAGGCAGTGTTTATGTAAGTCTCTCCAGCTAGCATCCTGTCCCAGATGGGAATTGCTGTTGCGACAATGGAATTCTGGGCCTTTGAGTTTATTTGGCCTGCAGCTTAAAGGTCAGTGTCCCAGAGGTTCAGCTGGGGCTGTTTGGACAACCTTGGACATGAATTTAGAAACACTTTTCAAGGCTGTTATGTTCTCTGAAAAGTTACTTCAGGGTACTGGGTTCTAGCTTCATCAAACAACCGAGGAAAAAAAAATTTGTACAGTTTAAAGGATCACTGCAGTTTATTACTGCAGTGATCCTTATTTTCAAACTTTTCATCATTTCTCAGTTGTGGTAACACTGAACCTACCAAAGAAACTGCACATGATGATAATCATCAACTAAGCGTGAAACATGAGCAACAAGTTTTCTCTCTCCGGTAATTATCTCTGTCTTTTGGATGGAAATCTGAATTTGCTGTAAGTCACAGAGTACAGACACAGTGAGAGTTTTAGTGTGTTTAATGTGTTCATGTTCCCTGCTGCTGCTCGTGAGATATGTACATTTTTATCAGGTGTAGCAAGGTGATGTATGAAACTGATCCAGAAGCTACGGAACAAACAAAGACTTCAAGATTTCAGCAGCTGTATAAGGAAATCATAGACCACTACACACCTGTCTTGAAGACCTCGTAGCGAACAGAGAATCCCGCCCCGTGGGTCTCATAGTCAGAGACAAACTTGATGAGGAGCTGGCTGCCGCTGGAGATGATCGGGGATGGTGCGATCTTCCCGCAAAACTTTCCCAGCATCGGCGACGCCTCGTCCCCGCCATTGTAAACCTCCACATAGTCGTATCTGTAATGGGAGACAGGACATACTGGTTTAGGTTTGTGTTGTTGCAAAGTTCCTTGACGCTGAATACAGATGAGCTGATGGATTTTTACACCAACCTGTCCAACCTGTCTCTTTCAGGTCCATCAGCTTTATGAAAGTACAATATTGCATGTTTTTAACTGTTCAGATCTGTTCTTGGATATAACCCCTATACATTCTGGATTTTGTCTGAACTGAGGTGTTTCCCCTAATGCCGGTCTGGTCAGCTGACTGGGTTTGTCCGCAGTGTTTTGTTTGCTTGTCCGTACAGCAGATGCTGGTATGGGACTATGAATCAGGACAGCTGTTTCAAGTGAATTATGGACATTTTTAACATAGCAGCAGCAAATCTGAGCATTTCACAGTGAGATAAATACAGCAGCTGTACAGTGAATTATTCAATGCATGCTGGTGGGTTGGCAACATCTGCTTGTCTGTTTTCCTTTGAATGGTGAAACGATCAATATTTATAGTCATCTCAACAGACTACAACATGTAAGGTACAGTTAATCTAAAAATCAAGTATACAAGTGTAATGTGTGATATAAGTGTATACTTCAAAAAGTCAGGAACATGTGAGTGTCTCTGGATTCTGTGCACCATAAGATATCTGACCCTGTCTGACCCTTTTGTTCCATGTATTTTTTTCCGTTCACACTTATAAGAAAATATCAGGTCTGTCTCATGTACATGTGGGGAAGAAAGGAAAAAAATACATTGGTCTGGACTGGACAGAGGCTTCTCTTTCTAGTGGTGGAGAGAGAGAGAGAGAGAGAGAGAGTGAGGCAGTGATAACAGAAATATGAACACATGGAAGCGTGAAGCACTGGGAGGCTCTGTGGATCCCACTGAGTGCACTGAAAGACTTCATCAGTCTCTGCTGTCTGTGTGGACCTCCCACCACCGTTGCTGCACCTCATTCTTTACCAGCCGACACCCCTCTGTCCACCCACTAGCCACTTCACAACAACTCAAGTGTGTGTGTGTGTGTGAGTGTGTACTCAGCATTGTCTGTTTTGCACATGTTTGTATGTGACTTCAGTATACATGCATTGTTCACCCATACTGTCCTTGTATGCACTGTTTCTGTGTAGGTGTCTATACTGTAGTGATATCATGTTGAACGAATGTTGAATGAATTTCCATTGGGGATGAATAATATCTATCTATCTATTTCTCTATCTATCCATCTACTTAGCTTGCTGACTTCTCCAGTAGCAGGCCCACTTCTCTGTAAACTCTGTTTGTCTGTGGTTTGCGTTCCCTACACACAACGTAACGTGTTCAGTACTTGGCATATCAGATATGTTTGATGTTATCAGGACGGCTCAGATCAGATGGTAAAGATTAATTATTATAATTATTAATTATTATCCTAAAGGATAATCTGAGGTGACCAACAGTCCTCACCCAGCTTCAGATTTCCCCTCCGACAATGAGGATGGGAAAACCCAGTGAAAATGAACTACACATAGTCTATGATGCCTCAGACATCGAGGTTCCTGAATATGTAGGTTGGAAAAACATTTACAGAAACATCATAACTAAAACTATTTTTGCAGTCTTCATAGTGTTGGTTTTAAGTTTTATTTTTTTACCCTGACATTTGTATTTTATTATTGCTGCGCTGTCTAAAAGCACCTTGTAACTGTTATGTTAAGCGCTATACAAACACAGCATAGTATGCAGAACTTGCAAAATGATAGCTTCTTCCTCTTACAGCCAGCTGGGGAAACAACTTTTCTGGGCGAGTATCGAAAGCTGCAAAGTGGGAAGAGGAACAACAGAGAACCTGGACTTGAGTGCCTACATCAGCTGATGGTGTCCTTGAGCAAGACAGAAAATCCATACCAGCACTGGGGCCTCTGTTCTGAAGCTGAGAGTGACCTCTGACCTCTCAGACAACAGAACAGAAGGTTTCCCAAAGGGAGCTGGGTGGAGTATCACAATGTTCCTCCAGCGTGGAAGCTTGCTAATCAGCAGCAGAAGCTCTCAGGTAAAAATGTGTGGAATGTATGACTGTATGAGACCCTTCCCTGCAGAGTCCCTACAAATACAGATTAAAAAAAACGGGCGTCCTGACTGAGCCAGATAACTAACCGTGCTAGGTTCAATGTGTTTGCTACAGCTGAACCAGAAAAAACACCTATAGTGTTTCCACAGAAACTTCAGCTGCAGGTTTGGACTGAAGCTCAGACAGTCAGCTTGTCTCAGACCGAAGGAATTTGACTGCCGACTGATGATTTCCCTCATGGCTAACAACATTACCATGCAGACAAAAAGCTTGATGTCTTTCAAAGAGTCTCTTCATGACTTTGACATGGGAAATAAATCTCTATTTATTAACGATGGACACATGGTAGAACAGCTAGACAGACAGAGCTACAGTATATCAATTCATACAGTTGTGTGTCTGAGTATTTTTCTGGATTTAACAGTAACTGATCTTGTAAATCACGATGGTGATTTTTATGTTTTTTTTAAAGTAATGACCATAAAGCCTCTGAATATCTTTAATGAAACGTTTCATCCTGGCAAAACTAATTTCTAAATTTCTAAACATTTCCAATATTTCTTGGCATTTCACCTTTGTTAGTCTGAATTGAACCAGGGACATTGTGATCATTTTATTCTTTTTGACCACTATGGGCTACAAAGATCCCTACATCTGCAAGATGTTGAACTTTTGAAGGAGTTCAACATCTTCATCAATAAAGCTGAATCTAACACAATCATCCAAGAAAACGGTGTAGATAGGAAACACACAACAATTAAAACTGATCAACACAAAGCATAAGAACCAAAGCCTATAGAGAATTAGAAATCTCAGTCATCTGTCAGCTTATACATCATCACTGTAATCTAACATACGGCAAGTCATTTACTTAACTAATATCAACATGCATGTTACTGAAACATCGTCCTCTGAGAATCAAAGTAGAATAACAAACAAACTTGGCAGGTGTCAAACATTGGTTAAGTTTCCACACTGTCAAACACACAGTAATTCTCAGGCAAGTCTGTTTACGTATTATGTATCTGCAGTGCTGACAGCTCAGGGCATAAACAATGTTTTCCATGTTTAAATCGAATCCGAGGTGTAAGAAATCTGTTCTTTCTCTCTGACTCCATTTCTCTCTTTGTCTCTCAGTCTTATTCTCCATGTGTTCGCAGACGGTTTTACATGCCCGGTGAGAAATGGGCTTAAGTGCTCACTTGTAAAGTCTTAGTGCCGACAGTGATGTTTAGGTGATGGCATTTTTATTCATAGCATCAAACTTCCACCTCGCTCCCCCTCCCCTCTCCACCCCGCCATAAAATAAGAGCCATAGGGAGAGAGATGTGTGTGAGTGTGTGTGTCTGTCTACATGCAGATGGGTACGCTCACTCGCTCAGTCACTTCAGCCAGTCCTGGAGTCCTGGAGGCAGTCTGTGTTTACTGAGACAGGCTGTTAAATGAAGTGGGTCTGTCTCTTCACACTCTAGTTAAGGAGAGTCTCTCAGTTTGCAGCCCCGCAGCCTCCCCTCCATCCCCTCACATCACTCATTAACCACAACGGCTATTTGTGCCCTCGAAATGCAGCTGTCCGTAGCAAATGCCTTGCTCAAGGGCAAAACAGTCGCCATTCCATCTGGAGGCCCAGCAGCAGATGTTTAAATTAGCATATTATGCTATTAACTTGGACTCTTACCCAGAGTAATGTACAGAGCAGTAAGTGTAAGTGGACTAAATGTCAAGCTTAATAAGCAACCAGTCGCAGGAAGTTCAAAGGGAAGTCAAAAGATGTGTAAAAATACTGCTGTATCTTCAAGAAGTGTTGGTTAGGCTAGAAATCTGGGTGGTGGGGATTATGGTTGGGGTTGGGCAACTCCATACCTCTAACTGATTAAAAAAAAACATACCAATGCTCATCCAGGTCAGTGTTTCTGGTAGTGATGAAGACTGTATGATACACTGGAAAGCTCTGGAACAAGTGAGTAAGCTGGCCTTAAGATCACTGAGCATTTGAACAGTTTCAGTTCTGCTTCACTTCTGAAACCAAATCTACACCTTTGACTTTACCTTTCAGGGAACAGCAATCATGTTTTATTTTAAGTTTTTAGAAGTGTTAGCATTTGTAGTAATTTCCATCATGGCTGATCAGATAGGTAATCTCAGTAAGAGCACAGCATGACGACCACTGCAGTGCCCACTGAGCTCCGCCAACGTTGGCAGATTACCACTTAAAAATAAATACGATCCAGAAGGAGAAGGGGAATTTTCACACAGCCCTGCATTCCTTCCCGCCTTCTTCCCAAGCTACTGGAGTCCTGAGCTATAAGCAGACACCCACACCCTGCTCCGCTCATGCACTACAGCTCATTAACATGCTCGCGGTGTTGTGTTGTGTTGTGTTGCGTTCCCCCCACGGCTAACTTTGTAACATACATCTGGAAGGTATCACGGGAGCATTTATGAGGCGAAGTCTGAGCTGTTGTTAAATTCACCTCCTGCATGGCAAAGCTAAAGCTGGGAGTGACTCAGTGTTTCTGCAGAGCGGCGTTAAACACACCTCTTTTCCCGTCGATCATTTATTCCATCCACCTCTCTTTCCCTTCATCTGCATCTGTCTGTGCAAACACTGTCTGCTCTCCGCCTTCCTCTCCAGACATTAAAAGATTCTTCCGTAGGCTTGCACTTCCCTATAAACCATGTGGCTTTAAAGGAACCATTCCTTTAACTTGCGATGCAGCCAAAACAAATTTTCTGGAGTTTCTGGACTGTAATAAAGTTTTTGGAGTGTGCGCCCCATCTACTTCTACCTCATGCAATGATGAAGTCCATGTTTTTACCTAGAATGGCCTTTTAACAACCTCAGGAAAAAGATGTGAACTTGTTGCACTCAGTTTCAGGCAGAGATTGTGACTGTGTCAATGACACTGAGGATGTGTTGTTAAGAAGAGGCCATGCCTGTTTCTCCAAACGCAACAAACAGCTGAAATGCAGCCTTGTCCAATGAATCCTGTGTGGCTGCGAAAAGCACTTCTACCTGTGTGACTGTTGAACGTTGGTGCAAAGTGGAGTGAGCCTCCCACGGCTCTCCAAATAAACAGGACTTTTACATGAATCATTGCAAACACTTGTCTCTCAGTCCGACCAAAAGTAAACATACTGCTTATAATGGCTAACTGCACAGGGAGTTACATCTGAATGCATCGAGACATTTTGCGTGTTTAATGTGACATACAATTACTTGTTTTTAATGTTTTTGTTTTGTTTTGTTTTTTTTTACCTCCAGGCCAAGCAACAAGAAAAGCCTACATTCTCCTGTGCAGTTAAAAGGTGTTTTTTTTTTTTTTTTTTTTTTAAATAAAGTTTGGTTAATTTTTAGGCTTAAATTATCCATAACATGAAGACTGATAAGCTGTTAGCGTAGCATCATGGCCTTGCAATACTATCCTTGGATTTATCCTCTCTAAAATGACAAAAGCTTTAAACAAACACACACACACTCCCTTTTTATCACACAGGATATTACCTTGGCTTAATCAAATTCCCTGGAGATTAACTGTAACATTAACCATTACCACTACATGCCTAACCCCAACCCTTACCAAAACCCACAGGGTTTAACCCATAAGCTGAAAGGTTTACCTTGTGGGGACCAGCCTTTTGTCCCCAGGTGGAAGGTTAAGTCCCCAAAATGTGACTATGTGAGCAGAGTTATGTCCCCACGATGTAAGTAATAGTAGTCCGCACACACATGCACAAACACATGAGAAGCCGCAGGCTGTAACGTTCAGATTTTGAAACACACGAGTTTTAGTGCTGATAAACTCTGATTTACCAGCATTGACCAGTCGTTTTGAGCTCTGCTGGGAGGGTACAGATGGCACATGTGTGTGTGTGTGTGTTGTATCTGAATTTGTGAACAGAAAACACACTATAACGCCACCTGCCACACACACACACACCAGTCCATCCTTTCCTGTTTCTCACCTCCCCCGTGTTCGCCAAAAAATCCTACATCATCTCCCTCTCGCTGTCTTATTCACTCACTCACACACACTTGAGTTCGCACAACAGTGCATATCATCTCCCTCTCAGTTCCTTGCTCACACACACACACACACACACACACACACACACTTGCATAAATAAACTAATTTATTGATAGAACACATCTATTCATTGACACATACACATTTGTCCTTCCAGACTTGTGAGGAACAATATTCATAACAGTGTTTTGACAACTTGAATGAGGTGCAGCCCCTGTTCATTGTCTATGGGATGTAAGTGATCTGCTTCTCAAGGCATTATGAGATAGTAGGTGGTACAAGATTAAGCTGAAATATAAGAACAGGGAGGGGTGAAATCTACCGGGAACAGTCACACAGTCAGCATCAAAATATGGCATCTACAGAACTACTCATCAGAGCTATGACCACTAACTAGATGCCATTCCCTCACACACACAAAGCACACTAACAATACACGCTCATACACAGAAATATTTGTAGAAATACTCACTCTTACTCATGCCACCCACACAGATTGAATTTAATTAACATCATTTATCAGATACTATAAACCCACATTTCAAAACAAACAAAACATCCAAAGTTTGATTATATGACAAACTCTTTGGAAAGTACTGCATCCAGAGTGAGATGATGAAGAACACTTCCAAAAATTGGGAAAAAGTATTTAAGCAAATCCTATTAAAACCAGAAAGATCTCACACACCACACTCACACACAGACACAGCCATAGAAACTCGCTCCTGTGCCCAAAAAATAAATTGGGCCAAGCAGCAAAAAGTATGAATATCCTCATCCTTCACCTCGGCCGTGCTGATACAAAGCCACGGCAGCACAATCCTGCTGGGAAATTAAAACGCAGACGTGGAGGAGGTGGAATTTGTTCTCATTTAGGAAGCTTTAATCCGACAGAGGAGGAAGGAGAACACCGTTTTTTTTAAGCCTCCATTCTCTTACACAGACTGTTTAGGGACCCTGAAGGATGAAATGAGATTTGGTGCAAACTCATTGGGGTTTACTGTGGAGAAGTTGAAAAGAAAGAGAAGTCAAAGTCGACATTTTGAGGAGAAAAGTTCTTCAGAGACTCAAAATGTTGTGACTGTATATTTTATGGAAAATAAGTTGAGCTGGAGCCTTCATGTTTTCTACGCAGAATAAAAATCCAGGTGTTGGTGTGTCTTCTTTTGCCCAGAAGAAGAGTAAAAGCTGAATCCGCCCCATAAAATTTGTCACTACATCCTGATTCTGTCAGGGAAACCTTACACTTCAATAAACACAGAAGGGTGTTTCCCAGTCTGAATTCAGCGAAAAGCCAAACGTCTCCGTCTATACCGGAGAGATTTGGGAGGAAAAAGGCCCTTTGTCACCCGACACTCAATCCACACCTCTGTAAAGCGACTTAAGGACAAAGCAATAAACACCGTGTCATTATCACTGCACTTTGACATGTGTTAGCCCTCGACAACTTTATCTGCATTCACATGGAGGTCTGCCTGACCATACATTCATCTCTCTTGTTCCCCAGGACATGTGACATTAATTAGCTTGCTCTATTCAGACACACATATAGAAACCCCTACAGGGACTGCTACAGTTTGGCAATAAGAGAGTGTAGTTGACAGACAGCCAAGGAGGCAGATAGAGAGATAAAGAGCAAACAGTTGGATGTTGTGAAACAGCCTTCGTTCTGGGCGAGAAATGTTATTGAGCAATCATTTCTGCTGGTGGCTTAACGAGTAGCATATGGGAAATAAAGAAAGTTAAATGGAGGTTAGTGCATTTGCCAAATTAGCTTTAGTTTTCAGTTATGAAAACATAAAAACCAAAATCACTCCTCTGTTCTTTGTGGATCACTGCCTCTGGGGGTCCATGATAACACTTTAGTATGATGATTATTGGTAGGAAGCTAAGCATTATCACAAAGAACTGGGCTTTTATGACAGTGCATTCTTTTATGGCTAACTAACCTGATTTCCAAAAAACAGGAAGGTGTAGATCAGCAGAGGACTGTACAGGGAAAAAAAACCAACAGAGTGGATAAAAATGAAGATATGAGTATATACCTGGCTACAGCTGTATTATCAATATTTCATTACTTCCCATCATTGAATGTACAAACAATAACAAACAAGCAGTACATTACTTTTTCTTGGTAAAGATCAGTTATTGCAATTTAAATGTAGAGCTGGAAGCTCGGAAAGAATAGGATGGTACAAACGTAGCGTTTTCAGGTAGTTGCCTTTTAATAATTTTCACAGCATTTCAAAGGGAAATGCACTTTAATTCAGCAGCTGGGTAACTTTGCAGGTAAAGAACCGCATAGAAAACACCTGATAAATTCAAAGTTGTGATGCATTTTCATTGATTTAACCACCAAACATCATGTAATGAAGCTGGGCATAGCCTCTGAAACATAAAAATGCTGCTAGTGCGATTCTGTATAAATCATTTAACACTATAAGGGACCATTTCTCACAATAAAAACCATTAGACCAAAACCTAAGTGCTTTTCGGCTGTAGGACTCTAATGGGGGACCTGAACTTGTAATGGAGAGCTGCAGCACTGTACTGTTGTGACTTCAGTAAAGCTTATAAACACCACAACAACTGCTTCTGCTGTTCACTGAGACTTGCTCGCTACTACTCATTTTAGTCTGCAGCATCTTGAAGTGTGAGCATAGCAAATGATGCTATGGTTACACACTGATGATTTAGCTGTTTTTGCTCTCAACACTTACGTTGACTAATACACCCATTTCCTTAAAACCTGCTGTGTTCCTTCAGTCAGCAGTCTGATTCAAAATAACTAAGCACGCATGGCACAGATGAACACTGAGTCACTCCAATGTCTGTCGTAGTCCATAACATAGCAAAAAAAATCATATAATAAGGCTTCACTTGCACAGACCAGAGGCCCGTTCAAACACAAAGACACGTCACACAAAACACACTAGAGTGATATTCTATCAAAATAAAAGACTTGTTGTATAGAGTTGACCTCAAAGCTTTAAGCCATAAGACTAAATACACTCATGTCCATTGCGTCCGCGTATTCATTCGTTTTATTTTTGGTGGGTATGCATGTGTCTGAGAATGTGCACGCCTCCCACACTTTTGTACTGTTTATCATCTGCCCACAAGAGGTCTGTGTGTGTGTCTTCTACCTACATTTCTCAATGGGAGGTCACCCTGGGGCATTTCTGCTCAGACAGATGCACCACATTCCTCTACGAGCCGAGAAAGAAAAAGACTTTATTGTCCATGCTGCTGGTGAACAGCCATTTGGCTCCGCTGGAAGTGAGTTTCCCATTGCACATTGTAAAAAACAGGACAAAGCTGCCCTGGTCGCCTGTCCTCCCCAGAGACGGTCAAAACAATTTGACCTGCTGACCTCTGACCCTCATGTGTCGATGTTGACCTGTCATAAGCGTGACATTGAGACTTCAGGGGCCTTTTAAATCCACAGGATTAAGCCAAATTTGAGCTTAATAGTTGAATCACATGAATAAACTTCAGTCACAGTAATTTATATTTGGTGGATTTACAAGAATTTTAAGTGGTGTCTTGTGACTTTTGGGACACCCAGAAAAAAAATGTAGTGTTGATCAGTTTGACAATTTAACATAGAAAGAAGTGGGTCAAGGCTTATTTGTCAGTCCATCTATGCAGTAAAAGCTGTACCAAAGGCAATGAAATGTTGCATCCCTAGATAGTATTACAGTCTATTCGGATGCATTTTAATCACATTTAAGTTCTTGTAAGGCCATTTTCACAGTTTAGCCAAGGGGACAAGTTTTACTGGATCTGAGGCTGTTTTCACTGAGAGCTTTGATGAGGCGTGAAAGCTGCTGTCTAAAGTAGATTCCCGTGGAGTCCACACCAAACATGAAAACCAAGCGCTTTACAAACTTGGGAGTTGAGTACAGTATCGCCGGTGTCATTTGTCATTAAGTACTTTGCACTAAAAATACACACATACTGAATGCCTGCATTGTTGTGAATTTCTCCTTTGATGGTGCCTCTGCAGTGTGACATGCCATGCACTCATTTTCGCTGCTTTTATGTGATCCCAGGTCCAAAAAGCCAGCAAAATAAAAGAGACATCTTCTGTGGTTACCAAAAAAATCTGTTTTTTCTTTTATACTTGTGATGATGCTGTACAGTTTCTGCCATGAATGAGTGTTGTGATTCAAGTTTCTGAAGAATTGCTGTATGGATGCAGCCTGAAAACTCCCTAAGACTTAAAAGTAGTCATGTCTAAGAGTAATCTTATTAAATATCCTCCCAAATGTGATGCCTACGTTAAATTCTCCAAATTTATGCAAACAACCAACCAACCCAGCAAACTACAAACCATCCATTTACAATCCATTTACTAGCATCTGTCATTTTCATGCTTACTGTACATCCAGTGTGGATATAAATATGTTGAGCTTTAATAAAAGATTAAATAACACCCAATGGAAGCGGTGAATTAAAATCATTCAAAACAAGCTTTATTGTCACTGTAAAATCCAGCATTGATAAAAGCCCCGCTGTCGTGCATGGGAGTGTGTGTGTTGCTTTCAGGACATCTGGAGGGTATCAGCGAGTGCATCCTGTAAATCCTCGGATTGCAGCTGTGCGTGTGTGTGCGTGACGTCGCTGACAGGGTTTCCCCCTCCTTCCCCCTGCCAAACTCTCTCCTCGTTAATCTGCTCGTTAAGGATCTAATCTGACATGTGTTTTCATTTGTCTGTGAAAGTGTGAGACCGTGCGTGTGTGTTTGTGTGCGGTTCACTGATGAGCAGGGAACACACAACAGGTCTAGTTTAATTTTGCGTGTATATGTGTGTGTGCTATGTGTGTGTATATACTGTGTATGTGCCTATGCGTGTGTTATTTTTCAGCCTTTGCATGTGTGCATCTGTGTGTTCCATATGTGAGCTGTTTCATATGGGATGCAGAGTTTGTGGCCGTAATTGTTTAGAAAAGCAAATCCAAACAATGTACACTTGCGTAAGAGAAACAATAGCAGGATTCAAAGTTCACCCTTCCTTCCACAAACATTTGCTGCCGAAAGACAAGCGTCAGCTGGTGAAAGTCTGTTTCTTCCCCAGTGTTTGTCCCCTATTCTTGTGGTCATCTGCTGTTTAAGTGGTGGAATTCAGTGATCCAACTCCAAACTTAGAATTTAACACTGATTTCAGGCACTAAGCAGCCGAGCAGAGAGAAAAACACTGGAAAAGAGTGAATATTGGACTTAAATTCAACAGGCTGTCAAAAAACAATTCAATGCTAATGTTGTTCTCTGTCTGCTGGATGTGTAACGAGGCAACTGTTTGATATGGATACTGTACTAGAAATCTTTTAAGATCTTTATAAATCAGTTTTTGTGGAGTCCTTCCCGAGTGGCCGAGGTCACTCAGTTACTACTGTCATACCTTCAGCTACTCTTTTTCAAAATGATTCTCATGTTGCTAACAGCCTTTGCCGATGATGCGGTTCAGTCATCACTGAGTGTGTAGTTTTTATTAAACACAGCCAAGAGCTCAGGTTGTACACAACAGTGAAAAGTGAAAAGTTCACCATCATTTATCCAAATCGAGGAGAGCGAGAGACAGAGAGGGAGACCACATGGTGAACTGAGGAAAAAAAATGAGGAGGAAGAGAAAGAAAGTGACGGAGCAGGAGGTGACTGGATGAAAAAAAGTGAGGAAAAAAAACAGCCTGAGGCTGGATGAGGAGGAGGAGAGGCAGCGAGAGGTCTGTCACCAAGGTCAGGATCAGACTGACCATGCTAACCAGCCTGAAGCCCTCTGTCTCTCTGAGTCTGTCCCCTTCTGCTCCATTTTTCATCCATTTCATTTGTTCTTTCTCTCTTTCCTGTTCATCTTCCTTTGCCTTTGCTGACTCCTAAATACAGAGATGAGTAGATTTCCTCCTTGTTTTGTATGTTGTTGTTTGTAGTTTTCATCTCGATTTCCACTTTTTTTGTTCTCTCTTCCCTTTAATATTTCCAGTTCTGTGACTGAACAACCAGGAGGGATTTAACAAACTTAAACTAAGTCGTCTGTTTGGGTACTTTAAGCTAAAAGGGAATCCCAGACTGAGATCCCATTGCAACATGGTAAATGTAGTAATTTTGGAAAGCAAACATGGCATGGCGAAAGGAAGAGGTGTGTTGATCTGCAGATCTGTTGTTTTATGATTGTATGTATTCAAATCCTGTGAATATATAATGAACGTGATGTTGAACATACATGAAATATGTCAGAGCAATACAGAAGGAAAAAAATGGAAATGTTATTTTATAAGACAGGACAATTGCTCATTTAGACAACAAACAAGAAAAAAAAATTAATCTTCTCATTGACCTCATTCTCTCTCTGTTACTTTGAAGTAACAAACAGAAGGGAAACGTCGCTGCACAACACAGAACAAACAGCCAAATTATTTTTGAAGGCTCGCGCTTCAGATTTCCTTGGAAGTGAGCCACAGGCTAACTGTTCTGTCACAGCAGCACATTGAGTCTTCCTGTTTTGTGTGGCCGCTGTGGAACTGAAAAATGCAACCATCTGGAAGGGATGCTCTTATTTTTCTTTGAAACTGGAAAGTCGGGCTGAATGCTGAACTCAGGATCGCTGGTGAGACAACGCCTCGGTCTAAAGCCACATAAAAAAGGCTGCGATTGAAGACAGTATTTGTCATGTGGCACATTTTTTGTGCTACAGTACAAACACAAGACTAAACAACTGACGGCAGAGTCGCTGACTAATGTTGTTTTGCATTTTCACAAGAAGAGGTCATCAAAATATAGTGGGGAACAAAGTTTACCCAACTCTATGGCCATCTATTCAGCAATCTATCCTCCCACCCATCTGTTGATTCATTCACCATCCATCCATCCTGCCACTCTTCTATCTGACATTACTTTATCCATTCAATCATCCATCCCATCGTGCTCAACTCTTTCTTCAAGGTCATGCTGATCATCTCAGCAACATCAACTCTGAAAACCTAAAAACCCACAGCTGACTTTGCAAACAACACAAACCCTCCACACATAGACACAGACACACAAAGTGTCCAAGTTTGTATTTACACTCATGTGATACCTCCATGCTGTGGGATGCTGGTCCTGTGACTGTGTCTCTGCCTCTGCTTGTTTTTTCCCATCTCCTGCCTCTGGACATACAGTAAGGAACAACTGTAGAGGAATTTATAGTTTCCCTCTATTTTTCTTTCTCTTTCGTGTCCTGTCTCTCACCCATCCAGTCTCCCTTCTTAAGGAGGAAGCATTTGCAGAGGATTTAAAGGAAAACCCCCTCAGACACTCTGTTATTTATCATCATGAGGTGATGAAGTGCTGCAGTTAACTTCTTTGCTCTGCCCACTTTCCCTCAACGTGCTTCACCTACCTCTGTCTCTGTCAGGAAGAGTGGTCTGAACTTGTGTTGATTTTTGGGTTTTTACACTCATTTGCTAATTTATTATCCAAAACAAAGTCTATTCAGTCCAATCCAACAGCGCTTAAGAAATCCTTCCTTCATAAAATGTTTCAGATTTTGTCCACTTGCTTTCCACTCGTGAGGTTAGACTAAATATTAGGAACACCTTGGTGTTCAGATTCAGGTTTGCTCCTTAATTTGTCATTTGTCTGTTTCCATCTGTATATGTGAGTTTGTATAATCTGGGTTTGGACATTTATCAAGACAAAAGAACCATAAGTAGGTGAAAATTGGATCTTACCTTTAAAGTTACCTTCTGTGCATCAGTGTTCGCGTGCACACAAAACTGCATAAGAATGTGTATTAGAGAATTTGCAGACTGTGCATACTGTATCTGTGTAGACCAAAGAGTGCACATGAAGCATACTGTAGAAAGTTTGTGCTGCCTGTGTGTGTATGTATGTGTTATGTGTGTGTTTGTGTTTGTGCGAGGTGCACACTGTGCCAGTACAGCCTCATGTAGGAGGTAACAGTTCAGCCAACTCCTAAAAAGATGTCCCAAATTATCCTGCCACCGACGCATGTTCCTTATCCATGCCTCTGCTCTATTTTACCGCGCCCCGCAGGGATTCACTTTGTCGGCCGCGCTATTTCAGACGTGGACGTGAGACAAGACTTGTTCTGGTGCCGCTCCAGATTGGCTACGGAGGCAGAGTCGATGGATCTCAGTGTGTCTGAACAAAAGTGTTACTGGTTCTCATCTAAACCAGCGTCTGTTCACTGAGCACAGACTGTGTCACTTGAGAGTTTGTTGAAGTAAAAGGTCGTCACCCAGACTGACTCTTTTACGGAAGGCCTCGTGCACCATAAATAAATCTAAGCAACCCCCCAGTTCATCTTGACACATACTACAATGTCATTTTTGGAATTTCAGCAAGTTTATAATTCAGTACATTTGTGTTGCTTGTCTGAAAACATCAAGCAATAATTTTCTTTTTGTGATAAGGTGTCATTGTTTTCAAACGGATAGATCATCTAACTTTAGCGCAGAACTCCTCCAAAATTTCAGTTTCTTTCTTCATGACTCACCCATGTACAAAACATTTCCCGGCTGCCAAATATGTATTTTTAAAAACGTTGTAATTAGGGATCATAATTACAAACTCTGGGTCATAAAGGGGGAAACAGGGCAGATATTTTGTACCACAGATGCCGGAAACGTAGCCGGCGTTTGCTTGTGGACGCCAGTGCTATGGTTTCTTTGTTTGGCTAGTTAACTGCAGACATGTTTCACAGCACTGGAACGTGTTGGTTCCATTTTGATCCAGTAATTTAATTATGGGACTGGAAGAAATGGGCAAGCAGTGACATGCTATCTGATGAGGGAGGAGGCGGGGTGTCATTCCAACAATACATTTCAATTAGGAGACAAAATTTGAACTAAAGCTCTGGGGCAGCAGAATGATAGAGACTCTGTCCTGTAAGGCTCCATTTTCCCACAGAATATCCACATCTGTGTGAGCGAGACACTGAATCCTGACAAGCTCATTACTTTGATGGTTACTGGAAAAGAACAAAGCTAAATATACAATGTTCTTCATTATGGTGATTTTTATTTCTCATTAGTTGATCAACAGGCATGTGACTAATAGAAATTCTGTACTTTGTTTGTGTCATTCTTCGGCCAAACAAACAATCACTGGTTTCAGATTCTCAGAAATGAGGGTTTGCTGCTTGTCTTGTGATTATTAATCGAATTTTCTTGGGTTTTGAACCATTGGTTGCACAATGGCACAATTTGAAAGCATTGTCTCTGGCTCTGGGAAGTTGTTTTGGGCAGTTTTATTTCTATTTTCTGACATTTTATATACAAAACAATGTATTTATTGTTCAAACATTAAACTCGTGAAAATAATTTTTGCTGCAGTTGAACTTTCATCATCAGTCTCACATGTTTGACCACTGTGGAAACCAACCTAAAATGTTTTGTTGATTAAGTCTGTAAGCTTTAGTTAAACTTACAGAACCTTACATTTTACATTAGAGCTGCAACTAATGATTATTTGTATGACTGATTAATCTGCCACTGACTTCTGATTAATCAGCTGGTCTGTAAAATGTCAGAGAATAGTGACAAATGCTCATCAACATGCTAATTGCCCTGTGTGTGCCCTGACTGAACACCAGCAGAGGTTGATGTACAACAGAATATAATGTTCATGGTAGAACATTATATTCTGTTGCTGTTTCCGATCATGGCCTCGCTGACTGCAGTATCATATTTTGGAGCTGACGTTGAGCCCGGTGGCATCACCCAGTGAAATAAAACTCTTAAATATCATCTCAGGAAATTTTTAAGTGGGACTGCGGCCTCGCCAAAGGCTTAAGGCCCCCCTCAGTGGGCATATTTCGAACATTTGACTCGGTCCCAAAAACAACACCGCTCCTGCCAAGTCAGAGAGCTACGAGATACACCCCATCATCATCCAACATAAACTCACACAACAAATAATGAAACCAATCGAGCAAAGCGGAGGCCCCTATGAAAACAGACAAATGGCATGTTAAGGTGGCTGCCTGATTCCTGCAGCGCTGACTGCGCGTCAGTCTTAATGTGGAAATGTTTGCTCTTTTGACTGCAGGCTTACCAAGACGTGGAATCATGTGTGTAGCCAAAGAGAACAGTCCATTCACACAGTAAAGCAGCTTAGAGAACAACTAGAAAAGGCTCTTCAGATGCATTATAAGATCCCTTTGGACTTTCTATAACCTACCTTCTTATTTTCCAAACACGTTTCACACTTTGCCACCTTTAGAATAAAAAAATAATGGGATGTTTTCTTCCACCCTTAGACCCCCCCTCTGACTCACTGTCACACAGAAGAAGCCTATCTGCACTTTCATTAAATAGGAGTATAACACTTAAAACAATTAGCTCATGTTAAACTCTGACGAAACCATAATACTTTATTTCACAACTGCCTTATTCCAGCACACTAACCTATGGAAAAGTAACCTATGGAACAGTAATACTCTGTTGGTAGTGTACAGCAGTGCCGGGCACTGACTAAACTTTTATCACCAGGATTTACTACGTTTCATTAAGTACTTAAACAGCATGATTGCACACTTATATTGCTCCCTGGGTTATCACACAAAATAAGGTCATTGTAGAATTAGGTTTTCAAGATGAAGCTTTCCCACATGTTAGCTGCGACACTGACGTAGGTGTGTAATCCACTGAACGACACAATATCCACTATCTGTCTGAAAAGCTAATGGTTTATTAGTCCCTTGGTGGTGAAACATGATCCCATAGTATTGGAGGACCCCATCTGTGAGACAGCGCTGGACAGCCAGTAGTGTGATTTACACAGGCGCCGTTTATGGAGCTTTTAAAAAAGACAGAGGAGCCGACATAAAAACAGCCTTATTTATAGAAGAGAGCAACACAAGGGCTGTTGTGTGGATGCACACAATCGAGTGTGTGTGTGTGCACGTGTGTGTTTCTGTGTCAGAGAGGGGGCATGAAGCGTTATACACAGGAAAGCACCATCAGACACGCACAGGAATGATTTGTGATGCATGTTTGAGTATCTGTGTGGAACCTGGATGCTGAACTCCTGAATGACCTCAGCAGAGTCTAAGAAACCAGATACAATCATTTTACTAAATTATAAACCAGCAAAAAGCAGGATTTATTAATATTTTACACGATGGAACAAGTGAATTGTTTTTGCTCCAAAAATGGCTGAAACAATCACTTAAATACCAAATGTTGCTTATTAATATTCTGGCAATTGACAAATTAATTAAAGGACTTATCTTTACAGTAAGAAGTATAAAGGTGAATGAACAAACTCACTGTGAGGAAACATAACTGCAGACAAAAAAAACAGCTTCTGTCCTCAGCACTTCAAACAATTTGTAAAATGAAATTAGATCCTTGAGGTTCTACTCCTGCAAACAAAAAGCCAGACAAACTCTGTTCCTCCTCCAAACACAAACAGGTCAAATTTGCCTCCAAATGAAAAGTAAACACCATTTATTTCTTCCTGCAGTGAGCAAACTCAACTCCATCAATACAAAGCTGCTGCGCCCTGAGTTTTTCTCGGTTTACCCTTCTCTAAAGTCGTGCCAAAAACCCAGCCAGAGAGAAATGCCATAAGACACCTCCTTATCAAAAATGAATTAGAAAACTCGTCCAACCCCATTTCCTCTACAGTGACTGCCAGGAGCCTTGGTACCATATCTCCACCTTGCACCTCCAGTCCCCTGGAAGCAGATGTATAACTCCTTGACCAATAGGTGGCAGAGTTTCATACTGTATCCAGGCAGGATTGAGGAGAGAGCAGAGAAGGGTGGGAGAATGAAGAGAGAGAGAGAGAGAGAGAGAGCTCTTACTTGCAGTCTCTGTCCTCCAGATCAAAATGCGGATTGAAGTTGATGAGGATCTTCTGACCCGGCTCAGGGGCGGTTATGACCCACACGCAGTGCTGGGAGGGCGGGTAGGCGCCGGGATATCCCGGGGAGGTCAGGTAGTCCGCGATGTCTATCTCTATATTCCCTCCGCATTTATCTGCAGCATAAGAAAAGGCGGAAAGTTGTTCAGTCAGTTAGTGGAGAGAAGCTGACTCTCTGGGCTCTGAACTGCACTCAAACGGTGACTGGTGGCTCGTTTTGATGCGACAGATCTGAGAGCATCAGCACGGAAGGAGCGAGGAAAGTAAGACTTTGAGCTGGGGATCATCATAAACCCAAACATCCACCTCTAAAATCATGTTGACAAAAAAACTAAACTAAACAAAACAAACAAAAAAACAAACAAACCCCAAAACACTTAATTCCTGCGCCAAGCCCCAATCTACGTATTAGAACTATAAATTCACATCCCACCAATTTCTGCCAGCCTGAAAATGGTGATAAACTCCATGACTATACTGTTTTAGAAAAGGTGTGGTATGAAGTGAGGCTGGCACAAGGTGTGATTACGCCCATGAAGGTGAGGTCGGTTAGCTGCTGCTTCTCCTGCAAACAGGCAGGATGCTGAAATTTAATTTTCTCAATGAATGATTTATTAAATTGCTTGTAGCCTATATCAAGCTTCAGTGACAACACGCGCTACAGCTCAAAATGCGTCTTTGGCTGGCTGAAGCGCGAGAATTATAACGAGGCTATCTTAACAGACTTCTTGTGTGTGTGTGTGTGTGTGTGTGTGTGTGTGTGTGTGTGTGTGTGTGTGTGATATTAAATTGTCAGGTTATTGTGATTGTAAGGTACTTTGTAAATCTTCTGGTATGACTAAAATGCCCGCAGTAATACTGTTTTGGTGTATTTTGTATAATATCCTGAGTTCTTTATTCCCCATGAACATAATCCCAGTAGAAACAGTATTTACATGGTCTAACTCGAATCCCTGCAGACGTGCTCTCAAAGGGAAAGCCGATGCATAACAGGTGAGAGGCAACAATGGTGCAAAATGATGCAAAATGGATCAATATCCAGCAGCCTGGCTGTTATAAAGCCACATATATTCATACAATCAGTCAACACCTACCAGTCTGAGTCAACGAAGCAACCAAGATTACTTGGGCGAAAAGGAACAATAGCAATCCACTACGCATCCTCGTTAGATTGTACAACACAGACATGGTGTAAAAGAAAAAAGAAAATAAAGACACACGGAGGCAGAAAAAAACGTCCAGGCGGTTTACGTCCAGAAGAGAAAAATAACCGAAATTTGTCTCAAAGTAAGAGATCTGGCTGTTGTAAGGTCCCCAGCATCCTGGGAGCTTCAGCAGCAGATCCCTGCGTTTGTCAGGGAACAACTTGCCATCTCCTGGAAAAAAAAATAATCCAAATGCAGAGAAAAAGACGAAGAATCAAAAAGAAAAAATCCGTTCGCCAAAAGTGGCAGCTGTGTGCCCTCGATTCTTCATCAAACCTCTCACCTCTGATGCCAAACAGGCGCGTCAGGCGTACTTCCAAGCAGAAAATGAAGAGAGAAATCACTAGTTAGCCGGTATTTTAGAGAAAACCAACCACGGAGAACATCGGAGCGCTGCGCTCCCGATCTTCAGCTCTTTCTCCGCTCGCAGCGACTGACTGACCGCGACAGCAGAAATGTCAGGGATACGACGCGAGCCGTGAAAGTAAAAGCGGGATTTCCACTCCCCAAATTCCTGCTCCGAGACGCCACTTAGCGCAACCAGCAGCGACCGACTACTACAAGGGGCTGGAGCAAACTGACACCGGTGCGCCCTCTGTGCGCTCCCGACGCACTCAGGGCTGGAGCAGGAAGACTGCGCACGCAAACTCACGCTGGCAAGTGGGTCTGGTAAAAGGAGTGGGCAGGGTCCTCCAAGCCGGCGTGAGTCCACATGTGATCGCTGTACAATATTGTTATTCGTTGTTTCATAGGCAGCTACATGTGATAGTTCATCAGGCTGATTATACATTTGATGAAAACATAAAAGGTTTGGAGGCGCAGGACCATTTTAATGTTAAAACGTTGTTTATGACGTTTAATGTTTTTTCCTTGTTTCCTTTAATAAATGATTTATTTATTAATTTCTAAAGAATAAAACCTAAACAAAACAGGTCTAAATACACATCTTACTGGCTCTTGTGCTGAAGAGATACTGACGCATCATTCATTATATATTAAACAATCTGAAATGGATTTTGTCCTTTATTCTTTTTAACTTGGACAAAGGATCAATATTTTTCTCAGTCATATTGATGAAGTACAGGAGGACAGCAGTGCGCTTCTATACTTCAGGTTTCAGGTTGATATGGACAAAGGCTCCACTGCAGAGATATGAATAATGGTGTTTGATACTTATAAATACTAAATGTTGACATAGTCAAAGTGACATTGATTAAAATCACAGAATAATATGTAGCATTAAGCGGCTCTAGCAATTAACACAGGAAGTCAGGTGACGTATTATGAAGCTGGCAAAGTAAAGTCCACGGATGGATGGCTCCACAGAACACAGGACTCACACAGGAAACAGCTGTTTGTTTCCTGTGTGAAAACGAAACGACACCGTTTCTTAAATCCATGATCGTCCCACAGCCTCAATCACGTATTTTTTACTGTAACCATGACGACAAAGGCCCTCTAACCTTAAGGGCATACATGTTTGAAGCCAAGCCCACAATGTTTTCCTAAATCTTACCTAGTTTTTGAGCCTAAACCTGACCAGACTGTGACCATTCCACAATCTTACCCACTTTATTTTATATTTATTATTGTCACCATGACAGAAGTCCAGTGCACTGCTGCGTTCCTGAGGGTCGTTCAGATCAGATCTGAAACTTTCGCTGGCTTTTTGGTGGCATCACTTATGTTACACAGGGATAAATGGGGCAAGTTGGATTCCAGACCTCAGTGTTTCTAAAATCCCATTTACAGCCCTGCTGAAGCTTCTCTGGGGTAAACAGCAGAAGATTCCATCTCTCAGGTATAAATGTGTGTAATTAATGAGAGCTCCTCTTTCCTGGATAAATAAAGATAAAATGTGATTATCAGACACGTATAAGAGCTGCTAATGGCTCTCTGCACTGTACTAATTCAGTGTAATTCATTAAAGCTGTACACTTTAAGAAAACTCGTGTTCTGTTCTATCGTTTCAAACAAGAAGCGTCTAGTTTCCCTGAATGTCAGCTGCTGTCTGCAGTTTTATCACTTCAACAGTTGCTCAGATTAAGACTGGCTTCTCAGGGGAAGATTTAACAAGACACAATAATAGTGGTAAAGTGTATTTTAAAATATGTTTTTCAGTTCTTTCAGACTAACTTCAGTCCACACTTCAGTCCAAACAAGCCAAAAGTCCCTCCACTCAGTGTGCAGTAAACTGTTGAAATGACACAGCTTACCTTTACAGGAACACGGTCAGAATGAAATGACATTTCAACTTGATAGCAAAATGTTTACAAAAGTAATGTGAACTATGGAAACATGTTAAAATAGAAGAAAAGTCTTTTATTACAATAACCCTGAAAACAGCAGCAGCAGAGCGGCTACTAACTGACAGGCCGGCAGCTGGTCTATAAAATTTAATACCACTGGAATTTCAGACAGACGTCAACAAGAACCAACCAAAACTCCACAATACATGGAGCTGCTATTTGAATTAGTTGTCTCATTGTAAGAATATTTAGCACATACTATAGGACTGACTTTGCTAAATCAAAGCCTGATGAGTAAAATGAAATTTTAAGGTTTTGCAACATATTGGAAATGCATCTTATGTGGGTCCTGTTCATCTGCTTGAACATAATCACACAAGGAATAGAATCTCATGATAAAAAGTCTGTCACACTTGAAAGAAAGACAAATACGATGTGTGTGAGAATATGAATGTAAGGAGAGGATGATAGAGCGGGTGGGAGAAAGCGAGAGAGAGCAGAGAGAGAGAGTGATCGAGTGGCATAAAAACAGCGAGAGATCAGCAAATGAGCAGCTGAACGGGTCTGAAAGAGAGTGAGGAGACACACGACTCACTTCTCAGAAACAGCCTGTTTTACCATCCAAAGATCATGACAGACGTTAACGTTTCCACTCAGTGTTCAGACATGATTTTCACTGAGATTCTAGATTTGGTCCTCAGATTTGTTACTGCACTCGTATGTGTTGGAGTGGAGACAATAAAAAATCTCTGGCAGCGCGACGCACTCATAACAGTGCCACGCATGACTGAAATAGCATCAGTGGCAAAGTACATGTTAGTGACGCAAATTGCAGAGCGAGAACAGAACCCGGTGTGTGTTAGTGTTATGATAACAGATCTGAGCCTTTGAAGACTGATGACAACAGTTTGCTTTTGTATCGACGCTGCTGATTGCTGGTATTTCGTGCAAGGATTCAACATCTTGATATTTTTCCATTTTCATGCAAAGTATTGAGAGCCATTAATCAGGATTTAATAAAAGGCCAATAACAGCCCAATAAATCACTCTAATGCTAGTTCATGTCCATTAATTACAGGGAGTGTGTTTGTGTTAAGGCCAATTTTAGCAAGTAAGTGATTGTGTGAGGATGGAGAGTTAGATATAGAGAGTGCTGTATGTGTCGAGCAGGCTTTTAAAAGTGCAGCCATGTGTTTGTGTGGCATTGGGAATTATATTAATCAAAGGATATTTTTGTATATTCTTAAATAGGCAACAGTATGAAAATGTCCAGAAAAGAGCTGCTTTTCTTTGTAACTTAATTTGCTATATCAAACCTGTCAATTTTCTTTTCTTTATTTTGATCTTTGACGTATGTTATTCATTCCAGTAAAGATGTTGGAAGAAATTATTTTGGGTATCCAGGATTCCAGAAATAAAAGTCCTGTTTATTTTCTCATAAACAATGTTAGGTGACTGTCAGCTGGAACACTTCCAGGGCTTGGCTGGATACAAAGCTCTCCTGGATGAATCATCAGCACAAAAGGTGAGGTTGGTTTGATAAACAAAGATTAAAAAGTCTGTGTATGAAAAACTGACTCCAAATGAGCATTTCAACGATAAATACCAAATCAGTTAGATTAAAATCCAATTAGTTTGTGTTGCTAAAGTAAATTAAAATATCAATCTTAGCCATGTGCACACTATCAAAGCCTCATGGGAGCTGTAGTTGTGGAATGCTAAACAAACTATGACAATTTTTCTTTAAAAAAAAAAAAAAAGAACTTGTGTGGTCCAGTATATATTGTTAGTGAACAGTGACACTAATAGTTTGAAGTAACTACAATTCCTATTAGCTTTTGGGGAGCGAAGGTATTTACAAAATTATGTAACATCTCCAGCAGTGAGCTGATTTTTCCATTAAATAAAACTCGTGAGTTTATGCCGCATCCTGCAGTCAGTTACTCAGCCACAGATTCTGCACTTGTCAGAAGAATAAATAAAACAATCCTTAAAAAGCTTTTGAGAAAACCTGTCGACATGGATGCGAGCTGAGAGAGCAGCTTGGCTCTCTGTGCCCATTGTACTGCTGCCTTGTGTGTAGCAGCCGCCCTAAAAACGTTGTGTTGTATTGTTGTAGTCACAATAATAACCTGCCTTTACATGGAAAACACACTTTCAGTTGAAAGTGTATGCGCATGCTCGAGCAGAAGCACACACACATGCATCTAATGGCTGTGGAATGATGGGGGAGGGGCGGTATTTCTATAATGACAGTCATATCTCAGTAATTACAGGAGACACTGACAGTGATCCATTAGGCTGCTGTGGTGGGCTGAGAGCAGCAGCAGCTACACGGTGGCTAACACTGGGCTTGTATGTAGCCCGTTATCATGCACTTACACATGCATGTGTACTGAAACATGCGTTCTTTACATGCTGCATTCACAACTGCATGTGTTAAGGGTACACATGCATGAAGTGGTATTAGTGACTGTTTGCCTGTGTAATTCCTGCCATTGCTGGACTCTGACAAGTGTTATCTACCATCAGCTATTATCATGCCTTTATCAGATAGCTCACATTTAATCTACTGCTGTTATTCCTTCTGTTTTTTGTCATATCTGGAACTTGCAGTGTGGCGCACCCATTAATACAGTTCATAATCCATATTTGTATACTTGTAATTTGTAACATTTGTGATCTTAAGTCTTTCGAAGGTCAGCACTAAACTTTTGAGCTTATACTGCAGCTGCTTGACTAGTCCAGTGCCTGTCCTGTCCTGTGCCCAGGTTCAAGTCACCACTGTTTTGTGGAATGTGTGTACTTTTAGTTAAATTGAAAATATGAGGGGTTAATGAAGGTATGAAACTTTTATACTGCTATGGACAACTTAGTGACTTATTTATGTCAGTTCTTGAATAAAACGTTGACTGATAATTTGCAGCCTAATAACCAGTACCCTGCACTTTCCTTCATGCATCGCACTGTCATTTGTAATTTTTCTCTCTTCTACATACAAGGGATGATTTATAAGTTTGTGGCCTAGGGTAGAAGGAGATGAGTGATACAGCTTTCATTACATACATGTGCAGTTAATCTCTATGAGTGATTATGCAGAAAGTTTGAAGTTAATAACATCTGGGGCATTTCTGTTTTAGGTGATTGAAAATTGCAAGTCAGCATTGTCTGAGAAAATGGACAACGATGTCCTCTGTGCAGTCATGTGCTAACTCTGAGGTCCTTGGCCTGATTTGACACCTTAAGACTAATGATAAAGACATCATTCCTGCTGTGGACCACTTCCTGGAGGTCCAATACGCCGACTTCTACAAAGAAGGAATCTGAATGGTCCACGACCGCTGGACTACGTGTGTAAATCTTAAAAAAAAAGCGAGAGTACAGACATACAATGCAAACAAAAACCAATATTTATATAAAGAGATACACACATGCAGTGTGTGTATTGCATGTGCACACGTAGGCATATACATGCATGCGTGAATGGATCCAGCATCACATAAGGGATCACGTCATCACAGAAACATGCAGTAATGTGCATATGTTCGGATGCATGTCAGCTGCACACCCCCTCAGACCTACTCCACTCAGTTTTTCAAGAGCTGCCCTTCATAAAACAATAAACTGAAACGCTCCCGTAGCTCTAAACAGCATTTGTCATCCAACTTTAATCCACACACGTACACAGACATCTGCACAGATACGCACACACAAAAAATATACACTTTCTGAAAAGATACTTCAATTCAACACTAGGTCATGGCATCGCTGATCAGATCTCACTGCCTGGCACTGATCCAGACAGCCTTCTCTGGTTCACACTCTGGAACCCAGACCGAGCTCTTGTACTCTCTCACATCCACACGCACGCACACAAGAACACACTCAGACTCACACACCCACTCATCGAGCGAGGCTCTGCAGTGGCCTTGCCAGTTACACCTCCCAAAGAAGCTAATGATGAGGTTCTGGATTGGGTGGTGACAACGCTGGCCAAAAACGCCTTGTTTGAGGACTCGGATTCTGATAATTACTGTCATTAACAAGGACGTGATTTGAAAAAGGACCATGTAACCATCGTCCAGCTGTAGTGGCTAAATAAATAAACAAACAAACTACTGAGTAAAGCAGAGCTCATGGACTTGGCCAGCAGCTTTTTAGATTTCTGGAAATGACAATAAGTTGGATCATGAGTGTTCTTGCGAAACCAAAAGTTGCCAAACACACAGGGGAGCTTACATACAAGATTTACTGGGCAGATAGCGCCTTCACATAAATCATTGTTCACTCATCCATATGGTGTAAATGCTGTCTATCGAAAACAAGAACACGTTTTTAACTTGTACATAAAGAACCATAAGAACTTTTTGTAAAAGCCTTTTCTGTGAAGTTACACATCCCATGGCAGCCATGTTGAAAGACTTCAGCTCTGGGGCAACAATAGCTGATTAAATGGTTCTTTTAACACAATAGAACACAAATGCTTAATGTATAGCACATACTGTTATTGCCTGTGAATGATTAGGAAACCTTTTTTTCATACCACTGACTGTATGCTTGTGTAAAATGTACTTTCTCTCTGAAAATAAATTTAAAAGAAGAGAATATTATTATTATTATTATTATTATTATATGAAGTAAAAAAACAAACAAACAAACTAATATATAAACAAATATATACAACTATGATGTATGACAAGTACTACACACCATTGCCAGGTAGTTTACTGAGCTGCACAGCGGTTTGCATCTAAAATTAAAATTCAGCACAGCTTGTCACGGTCTGTGGTAAATATCAGTACGACTTGTACACATCTTTGACGTGCTGGAAATCTGTTCTGTCAGGGAGTGAACATGGTGCAAACTCCGAAGTTTAAAGTCTCCTCAATGTTATAAAAACTCAGACAGGTTCAGGATTTATCATCAACATTTTCCATTTGCAGAACAAATCTGAGAATTTCAAGTATGTTGTGAAAATCTGATTTCCGTCATCTTGTCCCTTATCTGAAGAGCCGTGACATTAGATGCTGATGCTAATGCTGCTGTCATATCTGGGCCACAAACAGCTGAAAGTCATACCTTTTCTGCCTGTCAGTAGGATTCGAGCTCCATTACTCAGTAGGCCCACAGTGCCACATGTACAAGGTTTCCATCCAACAACAGAACAATTAAAGTGAGTCAGAATTTATCGGATCAAGTCAAGCCAAACACATTTACACAACAGTTTTCAGGAGAGCAGGTTCAATTCGAAGAGCCTTATCACTCACCTACAGGCATTTATAGACCACACGTTTATTAAAAAGAAGCAAAACATGCACATTTTGACATTTTTAAATTTCCCACATTTCCTGACACCTTGAGAACTGATAACTGTTTTCTCCACCTTATTTACAGTGTGCTTGTTAAAATTAGAAAGCTTATAAAGAGATTGTAATTATAATCTCTTTATATAATTAGAAAGATATTTTGTTGTCTTGTGGACTAAAGCTCTCTCGGTTCACCTTTTAAATTTAAGACTAAAGGAGAACTGATTTAGTTTAAAATGTGTGAAAAAAAATGGCGAGACTCAGAGAATGTATGTGAAATCCCAGCCTCTACCAGAGCAAAGCACCTGCAGAGAAAAAGTAGTACCTACAAACATACTGAGTTAGAGCCTAGAGCCTGACTAAGTGCTCCTGAGTATATCAATATAGTTGTATATACATTTGTTATAGTGTCAAATTTATATTTCAGGAGTTACTCAGTACCTTCATCCATACATTGGTTGAGTTGATATATATGTTTATATTTTGAAAAAAGGTGTTTCCTCTAAATGACATATATTCTATTTAGGAACCAAACCTTTTTCAGCGTACTTGGCTGAGAGTTTGATCCTCTCGCAGTTTCCAGATCAGGTTTTTGAGTGAAAATAACACACTTTGAGTTCTTCATACATTTCTGCACAGAATGATGTTTGCCTCTCTTATTTTTAGGGACAGCTGTTTGAAATTTCCCCTTTCATTCTCTCTCTTGGCACAGTCCTCATCGATTTAGCCTAAGCCCCTGCTTGGCACTACGCGGGAAGGCTTAAGTGCAAATGCCAAAATCTGACACTTTTAGAAACCCTGATACTTTCTCCATTGACACAAAGAGCTGCTTGTCAGGAAAGAAACATTGCCCCTCATCTCAGTCGGTGTGTATATGTGTGTTTGTTTGAGTCAGCACAATGGAGAACGAGTGCCATTTACGGTGTCACATTGGATTACATCAGTAGAAAAAAAAATAGAGGCCTTAAAATACATTATACAGTACATTGTACAACAACATTATGCAATTTGACCTGCAAAGATTATGCAAGATTATGAAGAGGGCACTGAAAACATGTAATAAAGCAATAAACTGACTCATTTTCAAAACTTTAAAAAGTAGAAACCCAACATAGAAGGAAGACAAGCCAGAAAAAGATCTTTTTATGTGAATTATTTTGTTTGTCTTTCACAGGAAGAACAAACAGCGCTGGGCACTGCTTTTGTGATTAGATCTGATTAGTTCATTTCATAATTCTCTGCTCTACCTCACAGAGAACAAATCCAGGGGATTCTGTTTTAAATCAGTTTAGTTTCTTTTAGTGTCATTGAGTTTATTTCAAGAGCTCAAAAATCTTCTCAGCTAGTTTCTTATTGTGAGTGATAGAAAACTATAGTTTCTGCCAAAAACAGCTTTGGCTTTAAATTTAGTTTAGTTCAGAGACAAGATTAAAAAAAAAAAAAAAACAGAAGAAAAATATGAACATCACACACAAGAGCAGAGGATAAATAAAAATAACCAAAAACTACTTACTAATCAAAATAACTGTTGTGTTTTGGGGACATCCACCTTCTTGGTGGCTCTTAGGCTTCACTTCCACTGACATTATTCACTTTAAGAATGAATTAGATTCATTTTCCCAAGTAAGAACAAAGCAATGTTTTTTTTTTTACAATATAGTGTCCTGATGTTTTAAAGATGGAAACTAAAACAGGTTAAGAAGTAGTTTTTAAGTGATTTCAGAACATATTCGGTCCTAATTTCGCACAAATAGCTAAACATGACTATGGATAGTAACTCAGCAGTAAATTTTAGTACTGTACATACCTGGATTTGCATACTCTGTGCCAGAGAGCTTGCTTGGCAGGCATTAGGACCATCATCCAGGACTGCAAATAAAATGAAAGGGATTTAAAATGTGAATTAAATGAATCAAAATGAGACTTAAGTATCAAATGAAAGAAAAAGGCAAAGTGAGAGAATCATGGCCTAAAGGTCACAGAGAGTGAGACCAGTGACCCGGAGCTGCAGTCCTGGGGCTGTAACTCATCTGGGGCGGAAGGATGTGTGTGTGTGTGTGTGTGTGTGTGTGTCTGCTTGTATCATTACATAAGAGAGAAGCTAGGATAAGAAAAGGCGTGAGATGTGTGGGAGTTTGTGCACTGTGTTTTTGCAGATGGGAACGCAGGAAAGCGAGTGACTGAGAAGAGAGGGTGAAACTGTGTGTGTGTGTTCGAGTGTGAGAGAAGGGTGTGTTTGTGTGTGTTTGACAGATAAGACGGTTATCACTGTCCTTTTCAAACACGCTCCAACCGGCCTGAGACGCTGACACGGCAATTACAGCATAGCGGCTATATGGGGTCAAAGGTCGGCTCAGAGCAGCGAGGTCACCCTGGTGGACTTCTGACGACCTGAGCAGTTAATTAGTGAGGGAGAGTGAGTCGCAGCCACCGGCTGTTGTTTTATTAGACATTCCTACAGAACGTTTACTCCTAGTATGCTGAGGTTATTTATCTTCCATTAATGTTTGACATTTATACACCAGAGAACTACCTCAACACACCACACACGCAGAACAAGGTGCAAGGCGGTACGAGATGCACCATCGCGGAATAACAAGACTATTTACTGTGCACAAGTATAATGACAAAGTTGGTTTGAACCTTTTATCTCAAAATGTATCATCAGAGATTTTTTCTTTTGTAAGTCAAATTTTTCTATAAAAACGAAAGTGTGGTTAAAAAGTTGTTAAAAGTATTTTAATTCTCATGAACTTCCACTGATGCTTCCACTGCTCTGAACTTTGTGTGCATTCCTCAAGTTATTTAACAAACTGAAGGAAAACTTGTTGTTTCAGGCAGTTTATGATTAGAATGATTATTTTGAAGCATTAGTGTCATTTGGCATTATTCCAGAGAATACGTCTAATATTCCACATCTTTAAAGAACACAGGCTGTATGTGAATAAGCAGCCCTCTGTGTTTGATTTCCTGTATCTGGGAACAGGCTTTTAAACATGCATTTATTTTCTCCAGTTAAACCGAGGCAACGACACAAAACAGAGATCAAAGACTGCGTGCAAGCCGCTCGGATTCCAGCCATCATATTAAGCTAATCTGCTGATATTTGTGGCAGGGCTGCAGAGAGAAGAAAAGAAAGAAAAGAGAAAAGAGCACCACAGACGAAGAAGATAATTCTATAGCACCTGTAGGCACTAGACTTTTACTTTGAAAAGTTTGTCCCAAAATTCAGATTCAGGTATTGAATAAGTAAAAATGAAATGACATATATCATGTATCTGTCTTATTCAGCACTATGCAGAATCAAAAATAAGACGTATAAGATTTCCTACCTGAGCAAAGCCAGCGCACAGCCAGAGTTAAAAGTTTAATTCCCAATCTATCTAGTAAATGTGTGCACTCCAGAGAGGCCACACTCTGACTGGAATCATCCAACAAAATGGCAGACGTGAACTGTATTTACCACTTGTATATGGTTATATTTCCACATACTACAGAGTAATAATCCCCTGGGTCTATATACGAAAAACCCTCTGACCACCATTTTAAAGAAAGACCTCTCCGTAATACTCCCATTACCGATAACCTCAGCATTCCCCCTCTTCACATGACCAACTTCACAATCACCGTATTTACATTACCCAAAATGAATGACCCTAATCGGGATGCGGCCTACAGTTCCTAAATCACTGAAAACAGCCATTGCGGCCTGACAACATGTTCAATTTTCCAGCCGCCTCACCTCATTTTTATTCTACGTGTGATGCCCAGTGTCATGGAGCAGCGGTTTCCAGCCCGAGCACGAGGAATGGAAAGGAAAGGAAAAAGGGGGGGGGTAGCAGAGGCCTGCGATGGTTTAAAGCACCATGCATCTTTTCTATCTGACGGACTCTGCTGGTTCGTTGATTCGATGGTTCACTGGGCCATGAAGGAGCCGATTTGTTCTCCTCCAGGAGACGGGCTCTGAAATCAGCTAGCCACCACACTCCAGGAAAAAAAATCCATCTTAACAAGTTGTTTAATCTGGTATCATTTATATTTGTCTCAAAAAAATCTGTAGAAATGCAGATTACTCCAGCAGATTTACTTTGAACACAACAGACCACTGCACAAGGCCATTCAAACCATTCCATTTGATTAAAGCTAATTCTAGAAACATGTTGAGTTGAATTAGAAAGAAATACACTGTGAGACAACATGGATCACTCCGCCATTACAGCTCGTTTCAAGATTTGGTTCTTCAATTACTTATTGTCCAGTAGACAAGATGGTTTCCATTGGAACCTTGTGCAATTTCCCCACTTCAGAATCTTCTAATTAAAACAGGATTTAAGCCCAACATGCCAGTTGACATGTTTTGAAGTCCAGAGTGGTGCTGGTGAGGATATATGGGAATCGGAGGTGAGGGTGCTGGGGGTGGACAGAGAGCGCTATCAATCATTTGACGCCTCAGTCCAAAAGGAATCTGAGGGCAGCGTGGGGGTTTCTTAGAAAGCACAAACAAGTCTAGGAAACTTTCTCAGACATCAAATCCAGTCGCCCTTGGGAAAGTGACACTGTGATGAGAAGGTAAGTTCACTATTTAATTCCAGAGGACTGCGGCAGCATTTTACTGGCAGTGTACAAAATAGGAAAATCATTATGATGATAGAAGAAGCATTTTCATAAAGGTTGCATCATTATTTTTCAGTCCGAATTTTGTTCACGAAAATGAAACAAGAATAAGATAACTATGCTCTGCGAGGCTGTACTTTGGCACAGTGGTGCTTTGTGGTAAATGCTAAGATCAGCATGCGAACATGCTCCAAATTACCCTGCTAACATGCAAATATTGATTTGCATGTTAGCAGTGTAACATGCAAATATCGACTCATTTTTGATCTAACCTCTTCACCATGGCCCCTGGACAAAGCTTGTTGAGGGTCAAACAAGGGGACTGTTAAACTGTGTTTTTATCTTTTGGTGCTAAGGCCTAAACAGGAAGAGATTGACTCATTCAAACAGTAGATGGTCTGTCAGCAGAGACACTGTCACTCCATCACATTGATTATTTGGTCAGACGAGACGATCGTTTACAGGCCAATCAGCAGTTAGTGCAAATTGTAATCACAACTAACACACACGCACACACACAAATGAATGAAAGCAGCCATTCGCTTTCTTTAGCGAGGGAGTTTGGGAAATGGGGCCACATGAAAACACAGAAATCTATAAATCAGTGCATCGTTTGCATCCTAAACAGGTCGGCTTGTGTGTGGGAGTGAACATAAACAAAAACACATGTACGCCACATGCTCAAAAGGTGCAAATGCTAACAGTCTAAGCATGTGTTACTACGTAAGCTCAGCAGCTTGGTCTACACATGCAAATCTCAATCATGTAGAGCTAAAGGGGCAGCTGTGGCTCAGGCAGTAAAGAGTGTCGTCCAGTGGTTTGGTGGTTTGATCCTGGCTCATCCTGTCCACATGTCAAAGTGTCCCTTGGCAAGACTCTAAGGTAAGAAGACGCTATATAAATGTAGTCAATTTAAAGTTTAGAAACTACATCACCTCTTTCTCTCATTAAAATGGTGCAGTCAGTTATGGTTCAGAATCTGATAATTACTGAATGGATACTTCTTATGTATGTACCACACTTGGCAGGACAGAATTCATGCAAATGGAATGAACTGCAAGCTACATTCTTTAATTCCCTTTGGAGAAATTAAAGCTTCATTACCAGATGTCTTTCATGACTTTTGCAATAGTTGTTATTAATTCTTGTTGCTGCTTGACTGTTGGTTATCTGACTTTAAATTTGTGAAATGCTGTCCTTGTTGCTTGTGCATTGGTTGCCTGGCAGTATTGATTAAACAGAGAATCTACTGTAGGCAAAGGGCATGTGTCTGCGTTTTCTGGTGTGTGTGAATGTCTATGCAGTGGTATGAGTTGTACGCAAAACAATGTCTTCAAGCGCATGTGTGAGCTTTAACCCACTCACAGGAGCAGAATGTTGATACTGGATGACTCTGCAAGATCCTGGATTATGTTCAAATAAGACATTTATGAGCATTTACTGCCAACATTTTCAAAATTATTTATTACTACAATATTCTCATATTTCATTTAGGTGAAGTAGAGTTATGCCTGGGCAACTAAAACTACTTGGTTGACATATCAGACTTAACTAAAGCCAACATGACTCTTTTCATGATACAGTCAGAGAAACAACAACTGTTGCCATGTCTGGCAAGCTTTCTGTTCTCGCATCACATTTGCGCAGTTTACAGTGACAACAGTGGCAGATTTACTCAAAATCTGCAGAAATTTTTTGAAACAATGGATCTTCGATTTCACACATTAGTAAACAAAAGCAGACTTCTTGTTTCTAGCCAACAACTGTGAATTTGGTCGCCTGAAATGATGACTGTCGCTAGCAGATTTTATCAGCACTAAGCTAATGTTAATGTTAATGCTGGTTGTAAGCTCTGTGTCCAGCTGTTTTTCATCTGTGCTCTTGTGATTTGGTTTTAGAAAGGTGATAAAAAAAAAGAAAACCACCACTCTACATCTTCAGGCCACTGGCTGTCTTTGAAGTACATCTGTAAGTGAATTTCGTAAGTGTGTCTGAATGGGAAACAGAAGCCTGCAGATCAATATTTGAATACAAGTGCTTTGGTTTACTCCCGTGTGAGTGTGTTCACATGCATGTGTGTGCACGTGTGTGAGCGTGAGTGCGTGTCACACTGCCTTGGGCGGTGCTAGTGGGACTGTCTGGAATTTGATGGGGTCTGGTAATGTTTCATATGCACTCGCCTCCATGATACATTATGAATGAAGCACGCCTTCCATCAAAGAGACAAAATAACAGAGACTGAGACCACAGACGGACGGACATACAGTCATGTGTGTGAATGCATGCACGTATGAAAGCACTCCTTCATTTAATCATCCCATTTTTCTTTTTATGTCTCTAAAACACACACACACACCTGCAGTACAGTAAAAATTTTTAACTCATCTCTCAATTTTTAACTCATCTCAGCTTTGGCTCACATCATAACACACAGCGTCTCTCATACACACACACACACACACACACACACACACACACACACACACACACACACACACACACACACACACACA
>JBBMJY010000006.1:20035814-20086618 GCA_037833715.1 Toxotes lorentzi
ACACACACACACACACACACACACACACACACACACACACACACACACACACACACACACACACACACACACTCTTAGACAATCTGAACACAATCTGAATCATACAAAAATAAACATACATGATCTGCTCTCGTACTTTTGGGCTCTCATTTGTAAGCGGCTCCCCACCGTCACATCATTACATGTAATGGATGTGCCGGTCTGCCAGGAAGCTTCACTGTCATTTTCAGAACTCCATCGAGAAGAGGCGAGGGGAAATTTCAGCTGTAATCTTTGTGGGAAGTTGAAACGCTACCCGCTATCCAAATGACATCTAAATAACATGCTAGGTGTCACGCCTATCTGAAATAACAATCACCAGACGTAAATGTCAACGGGAATTCACCTCAAAGGTGTTTTAAGAGAGAAATTCTTATCCTGGGATTTAAATCCAATATAAATGGCTAATCTGATCCCCGTACGTCCTGCATGAGAACAATGTGGAGGTGGATTCAAATGCCAAGCAAATGTCACAGGTATTAGCAAAACACACACATTTCTAACAAGTATAATATGTTGATATATATTTGCTCCACACTATGAATATCTAGGTACCAGTACTTATACATTTGTTGATTGTACACAAACAAATGCACATGTCATGCTATTGGATTCTTTATTTAAAGTGTGGTACATCTAGAGTAGGCATGGTGACGATTGATATATATATTTAGTCATGTAGGTACTGTCAGGGATATTACATGGAAGAAGCTGAAGGTCTTTATGTGCTTCATGCTTCAGACTATTTTGTGCAAACATGTTTCATGAGTGCATGAACTGGAAACACTTCTTGAAATGCTGTTTCACACTAGCGGGATGTGGAGGTGTGGTGTAAATATCATGCATTCATATTTTCTGCTTACAAGCTTTTCACACGTGGCAAAAACATTGATGTGTGTTTCTCCCATATGAAACGTTTGATCATCTGCTTCAGGTGGGGATTACATCTAATCTTGTAATTATCATTATGCTATAAGGCAGTTAAATTGGAATGAAAGGTATAGTTTACCAGTGCAAAGGCACTGCAATTAAACCAGTACCGTCTGGCAGTAGACTCGTAGCTGAGCCATGATGTGGTAAAGAGATAAAAGATAAAGCTGAATTATGACCTCAGCAATTTTTTTTGCATGCGTCATTAGACAGTGAGGTTTATTTAAACGGCCCAAATCCAGTGGCGGAAAGTATTTTCACTCAAGTGATGTACAATTGTGAGCTTCTTTGAGTATTTCTATTTTCTACTCCAACTGTACTTCTTACTCCATCACATTTACCTGACAGATACCCTGTAGTTATTATTTGCTCTGTAGTTTAAGTTTTTGCTCACAACTGATTTTTATGAAATATTCAATTTTAAGATAATGAATTCAGGACTTTTACACTGTGGTGTTGCTACTGTTAGTAAATAAGGATATGTGTAAAAAAAAACAACAGTAAAAACAGTGGGTGAAAAGGAAGTGTGATTAAGCTCAAAACAAAATGATGGGACCGTTGTTGCATGTCATATCGCAATATGCTGAAAATGAGAAAATATAATATTTAAGTAAGAGTGTGTGTGAGCATGATGGTTATCCTGAATCATGTTCCAGTAATGGTGTTCTGTGCTCAGAGGATGCTGGGCTTATAAGTGAATAAGACCAGTTGTGTCTAGTTAAACAAGTAGTAGTTGTTGCAGCAGTAGTAGTAACTCCAGCATCAATAATGGGAGAACTCTTATCAATAGTATTCAAGCTACAACTTGTGGCAGTGAGACCTGTACACATATAGGATAGTTATTGCTAGTCTCAGCGAGTCCACATAGAGACCTTGTAACCCCAAGGTCAGGACCTCGGAGTCTGGTGTCAAAGTTTAGCCCTGATCCTGGACTTTACTCACCGTTCACAGTGACAGGCATCCTGCCCTCTGAGTGGTTTATTAGTAAGCAGTGCGGCACTACAGCTGGATTAGAATTCACTTCCACCTGCACTGAGTGACGGGAGTCCATTGAACATTTCATTCAACCTGTCCTAGTCATTGGCATCAAGTGCTAGAATTAATATACCGTGACTTGGCTACACTGACCCGTAAATTACACTTGTTGAAAATCATCGGCTGCTTTGAAATAGAGTCCTTTGAAGGCTGGTTTTGTGGTTAGAAGGAAACTGTGTGACCACAAAGTTCAAACCCTGCCACCACAAATGTTTCCAACAAGAGTCTAGAGATCAGGGTATACTTTGTCTCACATCCACAGACATTTTTTTCTGTGTACAGGCTTCACTGAATGCCTGAAATGTAAATGATGGTGCAGATAGTATGTGTTGACAAGCTGGATAGTGATATTTGATAAGGGCTCCCTGATGTATAAGCACTTAGAGACACATGCTCCAAATTAGGCTGGTTAATGTATTAAAATGCCTTGCATCAGTGCTATTGATATGCTGATCTATGACTGAAATATGAATGGAAGTTTTCATTAGTTTTGATTAGCCAATGGAATTAAAATCCCATCTCATAAATTAAACAAAAAGCCTTTGAGATTTAATTGATTTCCCTGGTGGGGTGGAGATCCATTCAACACATAATTATAGGTTTCATGAGGATTATCAACATAATAAAAAAAAAAAGCTTGAATGTCAAAACCAATAAGAGAAAAGCCTCTGCACAAGAGATAACAATGACATAACATTTTGCTTTTACAGTTTAGCCGTTATCTAGAGAGTTTTGTTCAGTGTGATGATTGATAACGCAGGAAACTTATCAATTATGCCCGATATGAGTGCTCCCTAAGCAAACTGTGAACAAATGTGACTGTTTATATCTGACAGTAATGTTTGGAATAAAGTGTGTGGAGGACATCCTGTATTTTACAGGAATGATAAGAGTATTTCCATTTACACCAGGAATAGCAAATATACACAAAAAGGGCAACTATCCATCACTTTTTGTGTCTTTCTCATATCTTCTTTTTGTTTCATGCAGCATCTTCACCTTTCACCCAGTGAAAATAACCGCTGGCATCTTTTCAAGCTTTTCAGTCATTGGGTCAGTCGGTTCCAAACTCCTTCCTTTTTCCTGTAATCTGAATGAATGAGTAATAATTCACTAGATATGTTCTGAAGTCCTCCTTTTGACAAGAAAAAAAGTATGAACTACTGAGCAGTGTGACTCATTTTCTGTTTTTATATTATTTTTATAATTTAATTATACTCAAGGTCTCAAATATAATCAAGAAAAAATAATGCAAATGTTGTTTAAGTTTTTAAAAAGAGATTCAGTTGAAAAAATATTAGCTAATTTTTTTGGTAAATCATGATCATACCCGAAAGGCTGTTAGTGAAAGCGGTGACATGATCTCAACATTACCGGTAATCCGAGCAGGCCACTGTGTTTTTCAGCAGCATACAACAGCTAGCATTTCACTTGTAATCCTGTTACACGCTGTATAATCCCACCCACCCTCACCGTGATGGTATGTCACTCACCAACTCTGACTTGGACATCTGTTTGCTATCTGCAGAGCCAGACAGAGAGCGATAGTGACAGACACTTGATAGAGGAGTCCTTGAGTTGACAGGAGGAGAGTCTGAGACAGACAGCCCAGTGTACAGGGTGAAGAGCCCAGTGCCTGCCAGAAAACCTGCCCTCCCACCCACAACCCTCCAACCCCCGGAGGGCACGAGCTGGTGTGTGCTCGTGCCAGCAGATGATAGCAGCCGGTGAGCAGACGGTGTGTGTGTGTGTGTGTGTATGTGCACACATTTGTGTCAATGTGTGTAGGAGTGTGTGGTTAAGATGAGGCCAACAGACTACATACAGGCCTCCAGAACAATGTGTACTGTAGCCCAGCAGTGAGATGATCGGACCCGATGTGAACAAGCACAATGTAAGAGCACACACACCCGCACATCTCAGGACGTAAATACTAATGCACGCACACAACTGACCAGTGAGTTACTCACATTTGGTCATCGGACATGCTGAAACGTGTCATGGTAACAGTTATCAACTGTGCGAGCAGCTAGTTAATGCAAATAACTATAGTTTAGTTTTAAGCAGATTAATAACAGATCAATAAATTGAGGGAATCCCTGAATGCACTGATTGGAATACCATTAGTAGATAGTAGATGTTTTAAACCAAGGTTTTCCGGTGAATATGTCTTTAAAGTGTGAATCCATATCTGATTTCCAATCTCATCTTTTCATCTGATTTATTTTTTTCAAGAGAAAATGTGGTTTGCATTCTGGTCCACGAACACCTCAATCATTAATAACTAAACAGCTTTTTAAAAAAAAAAACCTACATATGTCCAACGCTGTGTGAACCACAGGAGTGCAACATATACACAGTGTATTACTCACTTCTTTTCTGACTACTTAAATATTAAATCAGTCCTAAACTCGGGTCTTAATCCTCACCCATTACTCACCCACACACTTACTATATCATGTTAACAACAAGGGTAAACATGTTTCCAACACACATATGCACACCCTCATATGTGTTGATAGGGTATGAGGACGCACTCACCCCCACACAAATCACACACTCGAGGAAAAATCTAAGATTGACAGGCACTACACAGGCTGCGAGAGAAAACAAGCTGAAGGAAATATCAAGTATCATAATTGCATGTGGGTGAAGCGTTTGATATCATCATAAACCACTGATTACAGCTGACAAGTGGAAACGTTCTCTTTTATATATATATTTTCCCCTTAAATTTCAAACATTGTGTGATATATGCTATGCCAATTAAATATCAGACTGATCAATATTACCAGGGTATTACTGTCATAGAGAGGACTGGTCAAAGTTCAAAAGTTCAAAAGTTTGATATTTTAAATTCAGTATTCAATTTCCAAAATCCTTCTTTTTTCTTTTTTTTTAGCTGTTTTAAACAAATATCCAAAACAAATGAATAAAATACTGCTAAAACATAAATACACTGAAAAACTGGTCTCAAATCAGCAGGTCTTCATGATGATATGCTATTTGGTGAGTTTTTGATCCAAAGCACATTGGCATTTAGCATAAGTGTGAAAGTCCCTGACCCCACATGATATATTCCACTGAGCCACAAATAAAGAAACATGCAGGGGCATGTATGTCGGAGACATCTTGTACTGTATAATTATCAGGTTAACAGCTTTCAACATTAACAGCTCAGCACATTTGGGATTGCTGCTTTCTCTGTTTACATCTTTTCACTTGAGTCTGTCAGTTCAAAGGAAAATTTGTGTCAATTTAAAATCATAATAATGTGATACCTAGTAGATCTGTTTTGGGAAATTTGGTCTTTTGGTCTTTACTTGCTCTGTCGACTTAATCAACCATGCAGATCCAATTTGCAACAGCTGCTCATAACAAGCAATAAATGATTTAAAATTATATAGATCTGCAGTAAATTAAAATGCAATATCACCCTCTCCTCACCCTGTGAGTGTCGTCCATCCTCCGTACGTAACACTAAATTACTTACATTTCCTTGTATTTGTGGCCTTTAATGACCAAAAAGAAAAAAAAAGAAAAGCAAAATAAATGTATGAATGTTAGGAATGTTGTATCGTCTGCTTTAAATGAATATGCATGAAGGAGAGAGGAGCACTTCACTGATTACAGGCTATGCGTGCTTCAGATGACAGCCGAACTGTGCTTCCAGTCTGGTGTACCTGTTTGATGAATAGCCTGCATGTCTCTAACAGCAGAATGCACCTGAAACAAGGCACAAACAGATTGGGGATGGATACTACTTACGACATTCTCCTAAATCACAACATCATCCTACAATTCAAAAATTTTACAGTTTTGCATCTAAATATGAATTCTTTATCCAGTTCAATCATGGATATAAAGATTAGATAGAAACCCGCTGACCTTGAAATGAGTGCACTAAACAGATAAAATATCTCAGTAAACAACATTCTACTTGAAATTCACCTGTATCATCTACTGTATCTGGTTTTTTTTAATATGTATGAAATAAAAATATGTACAGATGAAATATACAAATTACACAGGTGTGATAAAAAAAAAACTGTAGAAAACAAAGTGGGTTAAATCCTAATCTGAGTAGATTCAAATGAAGCCAGGGAATCCATTTATTCCCAGAGACACATTTTACAAGGCAGAAAAACAACTGACAGAGAGCATCACAGCAAGCAGGCCTTCCTCCACTCACTTCTTCAGGCTATATATAGCTGGACTGAAGGCTTCCCTATATCTTTGCCTGATGCCAAATGTCCTCGCTCTGGCCTTATCTGTGGCTAATATTAGCCCAGTGTTGCATCCACCAATAGCCTCTTTGGGGAGGGGAGGGAGGCCGATGGCGATGCTTCGCCGGTCCCCCAGGACCATCTGTCTTAGCTAGGCACACAGCATGGGATAATGGCATCATGTACTGCTGCTGCACACATCAGGGGGATCCTTAGATGCAGATGCAGATATCATCTATCAGCTCTCATGACCTAGCCAAGGAAATTTCTTGGTATTTAATCCTGCTTTTGTGTACCTTGCATACAGATGAGGAAAGCGTTGACCCTCATTTAAATGAGAAGGGTATTAGCGCGAACAGGATGTCAGTAATTAGTGTCTTTTCTACTCTTGGCTGGCACTTGTTGAGTGGAGGGTGAAACCGGTTAGATACAGTTACCCCACTGACAAGAGGAACAAAAGAGGAACAAAACCGTGACCTTTACGAAACACCAACCACAGATCAGATACCCTGTCATCATAGCAGCCTTTTACCCAATGATGGCCAGCAAACTAAACCCAAGTGTCCCTCCCCCTTAGTCGTCATTCACAGCAATGCTAATGCAGAGAGCAAATCTCCATATGCCTGGACAAACGTAATTAACACCCATCACTTATTAACAAACCCAGCACTGAGCTTTTCTTCTCTAATTAGATGGCTTTTATATGAGCGATGGCTTGACAATGTACAGTGGCCTTGAGCGCATCACAGAACATTGCGGGGTCTTTGTTTTCAGCCCCCCTCCCTCTTTCTCATCTTTGGATCAGCTACATTTATGCGAGTCGAGCGCCAGGCTATTAATCACCAAGTCATTAGCTATGCATCAATTACTCAAGATGCCCACCACGCTTTTTGATTAGAGGCTGGGCAAACTCTGGAAGACTGATTTGGTGAATATTTAACAATTATCTGTTAAACGCTTGCCAGTCCTGTTCCTCTGACAGCCCCCCACCACATCAAAAACCTAGAATGCATCTGGCCATATCAAGAGATTTGAAAGCAAATGCCTATTAATCCAGACTGCTGAATGATAAACTGTACTCATAATATCAGAGTTTTTTTTCTTAGTTAGGTTTGTTAGTTTCATGAATTTCACAGGACCGCACCTCTGGAAATGGACAACAATCTATATAAGAATAACTGAATTACCATAATCTGACTCTGTTTCTGCATGTATTTGAATCTGAAGGTCACTCGAATAAATTCGTTTCTTAAAACCTGTGGGGTGACAACAATACATCACCCTCAATATTTACCCGCTCTGACTAGATTTCAATTGACATTTTCCTGTGATCAATAATCCTTCACACCTGATCAGCTGGCAACAAACTATGGTTGTAAATCTGAATTTGTTCAATCTGCTTCAGTGAAAATGGTTTGCAAACTTTTTATTGGCTGAATCTTTCATAGTACCAGTTCCAGATATTAAAGAGGGCACCTGTCCTCACCCCAGCTTGGTATTTTGGTGTCTTTATTCTCTGGAGTGTTGAGCACTATGGCTGTACTCAGTGGAGTTGTAGTAGCCTTGAGGTAACAAAAGGGATTTGCAACCAATGAGCTGCAGGTACTTGGCAACAAAAACGCAGACTTGAAAAGGGAAACAGGAACAATCTCTCTTCAGGTGACAGCTGCCTTCTGGCTGCTCTTGAGCAAGGCCTTAATTGACACTTTCACCCCTAATTGCTTAGAGCTCATGGTGACCAACAGTGCGGTTATCCAGGGTAATGTCCCAGAAGTGAGTGGATGCAGCTATACAGAGCCAAGACAAACAAAATCAATCCGGATTGATTCAAAGTCAGGGCCCACATGTATTCAAGAGAACACAAAAGACCTAAACCAAAGAGCATTATTTTCTTTACAAAACCAAAACAGGTAATATACAGTGCAAGCCCTTCACCTATCTATCCATCCATCTATCCACCCTGATTGTATGAATTTCTGTGAATTTCAATGGACATACTGAAAAAAGTGTGTGCTTGGAAAAAACTTTCAACATTCTACATCTAATAATCTGTCATTTAGCACAATCTGTTGCCATGTTGCGTGTTCAGCATCCCAGCTTCCCTCTGGAGACACTGAATTAGAGAGCTGTGTGCTGCTGTCCTCATGGGGGGGAGGAGACATAATGTCATTCTCCCCTGGGTATCGAAGGAATAATTGTTCAGCCAGATGCTGTGATGTCGGTGCTTATCACCGGGGCCATAAATAAAAACAGGCACACTACATGAGCTTGACAGCAGGGTTGCAGACGTGAGATGTCTTGACTGTAGGTTCACTACAGCTCATTATCATGCAGAGGTTAATGACTGAGCATGTTGTAGGACAGCCTTATGCTGTGTCCTACATCTTCCCTTTACCAACCTCACCTCATTTCCGATAGTGAGCGCACTCCAGATGTAGAACTGTTCAAGTACAAGACGGTGCAGAAAAAAGAAGAACATTGGCTGAACAGTTTAGAACAAACCATGGTTACATTCAGTACTAGGTTGTACTTGAGAACCACCTTAGCACAGCAAGATATTTGGAAAATGTAGTCCAGTTACTTTTTCCACATACATTTTTGTTCAGGGCCAGAGTATCAGAAGTGATCTAACTTGACAGAAGTGTGCAATTTGTTCTCTTCTATGAAATCCTTGCCTGAAGCACCTAAAGTCAAGCCAGAGTCAGAGCTGGGACTAAAGTCACAGCGATGGTGGTCTAGCACCCTCAGGCTAATCACAACAGGACGTGGGTTATTGTTGTGGCTTGGAAGGCTGTTCATTTCAAAAGCAGAGACTTGGGATAAGTGCATTTTAATAAAACCTGGGCTAGTGGACATGAAAAGAAAGCACAGTGAAAAGCTTCTCTTCATAAATTAACACTTGTGGGTCCATTAAATACTTGCAATAGCCTGGTGTAATTTCTCTTGATCACAGCACTCAGTGCAGTGAAGTTCAAAAACGATCATGGGAGTTAATTACGTTCAAAAGAGTGCCGCAGTTTCATCACATGAGACTGTGCTGAGGATTAATGGCAGGCATCACAGAAAAATCCAATAGAAGAGTGATTAGCATTCCTTGGAGATAGTCGAAGATGCGGTGCGTTGCTTGATAATCAGAGCGTATTACTCTGCCTCAGCTTGACACACAACATGTAATTTCATCCCAAAGGGAGAGCAGACTCATCACAGGACAAGGGGGTGAATCATTTTTAGGAACATTATTATGAAAAAGTCCCGTTGTCCTTGAACCATGAGTGTAAGTACTGTGAAACAAAGGGATACTGATATATCTCCATACATTTGTCTTCTGGACTATTCTCGTGAATGTATTATGCTTGTTTGGTATGACCTCAAACAAAGTGAGCTGATAATAATGACCAGATAATGATGTTAATATCTTGACCCTCGATAGGGCTGCCTTGTTAAAATGATTGATCGTATGCAACAGCCTGAGGTCAGTGACACTCAGAGCAGCTTCGGAGTCATTCTAGTGTGTAACAGTGACAAAGGAATTCCCAATTAGTGTTACTGACACATACAGGACATGTTGTTGCCAAGACACATTATCCCTTATCAAAAATGGCTGGAGCATGATTTAGCGTTAGTACTAGTAATAAAATCTGTATAGTTTATTTTCCTTATTTGACCAGGTGACAGCAAAGACATTCAGAGATATGGGGATCAGGAAAGTGTGTTTAACAGGAATGAGTTTATGCTCTTATTTAAAGCAGCATTTATCTAATTTTGACCAGTTAAAAGCAGTGGATTTTTAAGTCTAATATTCATTTTCCTTTTCCAGTGATTTCGAGGTGATTAGCTGCTTAACACTCCACTATGCTCACCAGCAAGTCACTAACTTTGTCATGTTAGTTGATGCTGGGAAAGGGGCATACTGTGTGTTTATTCGAGCTTTTTTTTTGCCTGCAGCCTGGAGGTTGATGGGAGTGGTGAGAGTTGACTTTTTGTTAATATAACATTAATTAGTGCAGCTTGAAACACAGAGGTCAATCCAAAAACACAGATATTTATGGATACAAGGACACAGATATTGACTTAGCCAGCTAGCCACTAGCCAACAGATCCTTGTACTTGGAAAGCATGTACAGTGTGTGCTCTTACACAGAGCAGTCTTATGGTATTCATTACGTTTAGCAGTTACAGTTACACGTCCCTGCCAAATCTGGCTGCATGGCTAATTACCAAAAATACCTCTGAAGCCAGTGTGACTTTAATTTAAGGCTTAGACAACAAACAAACAAACAAACAAACAAAAAAAACCCAAAAAACAACAAAACAAAAATGTAACACCAAGTAAAATCTAGCACCATGGTTTTGACCAAAGGAGGCTGGTTGTAAGTGTGATCACACCCTTACGTTGCTTCCTGTTGACCATTTATACAGTTGCAAAAGTATCCTGGTGGCTCACACCCCTGCTGTATGTGCTGTTATCACTGAGCAGGAGATGTTTTTATAACTCTTTCCTTCATAAGCCAACCAGCATCAGAATTTGTTGCCTTGAGTGCAATTCTTGAAATTGCTTGCATCAGCACATCTGCATACAAAGTAGAAATGTATCATCTGCTGCGCTCCTAACGGTGCTCCTAATTTACACTCAGATGAGGCAACAACAACACTTGAGAAGACGTTGTGCGTCTGTTTCAACAGAAATTTGGCTTACAGCAAAGTCATGACACCTTACTTGTCTCTGTGTGTCCTCTTAGCAGCATTTTACACACACACACACACACACACACACACACACACACACACACACACACACACACACACACACACACACACACACCCTGTACCTACTGTTATTGCACACTGCAAAAATGGCAAGCTCAATAAGAGACCACCGCTATACATCTAATCCTCCAAGTTTATGTTATCAGTTAAATTTGTTCAGTGCACTGGTGGACAATTGTTCCCAAGATGAAACTGAGGGGAGGGATTATGGATCAGCCTCAGCCTGTTTATCACCAGAATGCTGATTTTAGCCAAATGGTTTTAATGAAAATTTGAGGAATGACGCATAAATGCTCGTCTCTGGCATCTTCTAAATATATATATGTCACAATATACATAAGCTAAAACTCACCCCAGAACCTCCTGCTGGCTTGAATATAGGCCATATCTGGTTTATATGAATACACCTGAAAGAAGTGTACAATCTGGGACATAATAGAACATACAGTCACACAAATGAACATCCTCCTCCACCACAGAAGCATCACGTACAGCCTCCATCCACTCGCTAGTTCAGGTCTCCAGAGTGTTGGTGTTTTTGGATGCGCCGGGCGTCGCTGACAGCACTCAAGCATCCAGCCTGCCCCTCCCATTGGGTGTTGAAGCATTCGATTGCTCCGCCCCATCTTTAGCTCCAGGCTCATTTCATTTCAATTAATTAGCATAAATGTATGTGTGTGAGTCCTCAGCACCCCCCCACCCCCACACACACACCCCCAACCCCACCCCAACCACCCACCCCATGATGATCTAGTATGCAAATGTTAATTAGAAATTGATGTATTGCAGGAGGGTTTAAAGTAATGACATCCCAGGGGGGAAGCTTCACCATAAAATGCAGTAATTCTCACTGACAGTGTAGCTTCTGTAGCACAATGTGTCTAGAAATGCACCTCCAAGCCAAAATTGCACATAACGCACATCAACCATTGAGATAAACAGAGGAGGATATTAGGAATTCATCAGAGTAAATTTGGAGAGGAACATTCTGAATTACTGAGTGTTATTTCTCTGACTTCAAAAGGGCTGGAAACACTTGAAGAAGCTGTGAAAGAAAACCAGTCAGTGTTTTCTTTATCGTAGATATATATTGTTTGCTGTCGTGGACAGTTACTGTAAACAAGATAACGTTTGATGGTTTCACCCTTAATTTATCATTGTGTACCAACAGGTTGCATGTTAGATTACGTTATGTCATGAGGCGAGACGACTTTATGGCACACAGTTTGCAGATGAATGAGCAAAGGGAATTGAAAATTAACTTCCAACATGTTCATCCTCTTAAAGCCAAGTGAAAATCTCTGAGTGAAAAAGCTGCATCCTCTCTGTGAAACGTGATAAGGAAGCAACAGGTTTGAGAAATGTTGTAGCAAGTGGTAATGTATTAACTGCATATAATGTAATAAACATGCTGGGCACAAAACGTAATAAGTTTTTTGTGTAAAATGTAGTACATTTTGGGATAGTTGTTAAATTATAATTTTGGTGGCAATTTTTTACAAAATTTAAGTAACTTTCATGTTTTATAATAAGTCAAAACCAACTGATTAAATGCATTTCAGGTGTTCATGGGTAAATTCCGGGTCTGCAGGGTCAATGGAGTTCCTGACTCCAGCTTGGCCAGGTCTTGTAAACAACATAGCTGGCACAGTTGGTAAGTAGGAAACAAGTTACAGATCAAGTTTGGGCTTTGGCACTAAGAACTCACATTAGTCAGAAGGGGTCATACAAAGGTGAGTGAGCGTGGTTTAAGCTTTATAACTGTTTGTACCTTGGACCATTTAACGTATAACTTACAAATTGTTTTTAGTTTAAAACAGGCACAATGTATTTATTGCTTATAACAAACAGAACAGGCAAATATATTCTAAGACCATGAGAGGCTAATGATAAACGAAATAATTCACAGAATAAGTTACTAACCAACTATTAAAATAACTATTAAATGTTTATATATATATGTGTGTGTGTGTGTGTGTGTGTGTGTATGTGTGTGTTTATGTTTATATATGTTTATATATATAAACATATATATATGTTTATGTTTATATATGTTGTGTTTCATTGCATTCAGTAGTTATTTTGAAAAAGACTCATGATCGCAATTATGCATGGATGGCTGGTTGTTTCCACCCTTAATGTTAAGCCTCTGGCTAGGGAAAGGCCGAAGTCTAAGAGGAAATAACACGATAAAGAACTGGGTTGAAGAAATGACCGAACAAACAAATTGCCCTGAAATAAAGCGACACACAATGACTCTTTGTTTGAAAACATGGTGATGATGTGAACATGATCACTGAACTGCAGTGGGGGCAGTAGGTTAGTAGGATAGTGTACACAAACACAGCACTAAACACCCTCTTCATTACCTCTTCATAATTTTCTCGCTGGCCTGCTCAAATCGAGTCATACTGCTTTAATATGAAGCACCAAATGTCTCACGCTGCATTTCATGCACAAATTTTCCCTAACACGAAATGTATATTTTATGGCACGGAATGCATTATGTGCACAAAATACACCATGGGGCGCCAAGTATCACTTTCCATGCCATGTAATGAATTCCTTGCAACAAAATGAAGAAAATGAGCTGGTAATAATTATAATATAATTACCATAACATTTCCATATTAATTTGCAACACTTGGGATCCAATGCACTTTGATGACACACTTCCATTTTGTGGCACTAACTGTACTGAGCACAACGTGCTGCATGTGACACTGAGCACTTCAAAACCTGGTGCCCCACACCAAAGAAGACTGTCCACTTTGAACCCAGTGAGATTTTTTTCAATTTGCATAACATGTGGCATTTTAAAATCTGGTGTTTAAACTGCAGAAGTGACATGTACATATATTTATAATCCTATATGGAAGTGAGCGAAGAGTCCACACAGGTTAGCAATGTGTGAAGTTTGCATAATTGTGTGAATTTTGACAAAATATGTTTGACAGCATACACGTCTCCGTCTCTGCAAACGCATCCATCTGTATGTCAACAGCATGCATGTCCATGTGCTGTGCCTGTATGGTTTTGTTTTGTGGTCTTCAGTAAACAAGATCCACTCCTCTCTACCCCGGTGCACGTGACATGACAGTTACTGGTGTTCTAAGACCAAAGGGCCTTGAAATGGTTTTACTGTCAACAGAGAGCAAAAGAGGGAAAGACAGCGGCAGTGAAAGAAAGAGTGAAGGACAGAGTAAAAGACAAAGACAAAGGGTGTGGGAGGGTGAAAAAAAATGACAAAAATTATAAAGAGATAGATGGAGCGGTAGAGCACAACTTTGTGTGTCATAAAAATAATATGAACATGTGGATATGTGTTCATGTCAGTCTCTATGTTTACATGTGTCGGAGAGCGACAGGTAAACAGAAAAATCGAACCACGGAGGAAAGAAAGAGAGATCGAGGATTGACGGGGTTTTTCTCATTTCTCATCACTGAATATAACAGCAGCTGCTCACCCATCAACTCAAGTCTTTACATCAATCGATTAAAACGTAACTATTCATTAATGTAGTTAAAAGCTGGCACAAATGCAGCAGAGCACACAGTAGCATTAGAGCAATGGCAAGAGTCCTTCAAAAGCTCGATGACTTATGAGACAATAAATTGCTGGGATACTACGACCGCAGAGCTGGAGACGGCAGCGTGTGTCCCATCCATCAAAATAGTGGCTGTACAGAGAGACATAAACCATATCGTGTCATCGTTCAAAGTAAATGTCGCGTTGTCAGCTTCTGGAGAAGCAATAACATGAGCCTATTGTCAAATTATTAATGGGAAGGCACATGACAATGCATAGATTGAGATGAGATGAGATGAGATGAGATGAGATGAGATGAGATGAGAGTGATTTCAGATGTTTGGAATATAAAGACAGTGACCCTCACTTTCTTTATAGACACAGTAAAAATCCTACTGATGGACAGAAACTTTACACACAAACAAACTCAGACTGAATAACAAAGCGGAGCTGCTGTAGAGGAAAGCCTGTCTCTGCCTCTAACTGAGATCCTGATTCACCTTGTCATCCAAGCGATCCAGATCTGCTCATCTGCTTATAAATACAGGACAGTGTTTGTGTATTTTTTATAAATGATAAATAGTGGGACTTACAGTAAAGTGTTACTGAGACATTTACATTATAGTTACCATGAATTTTTGGATCATGCCTCACCACTGAAAATTCAGTTTCTCTGTCAAAGATAAAGTGGTTCCGATCATGCACCCTATAAGAAATTCGACTCCATGTTCTCCAAGCTCCATGTTCTTGGCCTCCACCCCCAATAATCCAACTAAAGCAAATAAAGAATTAAGAAAACATCCGTCGTGTTTCCCACTGTCAGCCCAGTGTCATTACACGCTTATTAGCTCATTTATCACCAAGGAAAATACATGGAGAGTCCATTGGCAGGGACATCAAAGGTTCAAACCCTGCCATCCTCCATTCTCCAGAGATGGACCACAGTCCCATAAAGCTGTCCTGATTAAGTCCCCCATGTGGCAGAGAAATTCCTTGATCTGCGTCTCTCAATGACCTGATTCTCTCTCAGTGGACATGTCCTCTGTGAGAAAATGGCTGACGTTCCTCCGTGAAGATTTCATGCAATTTAGTTGCATTTGATGATGTGTTTGAGTAAAATGTCACACCAGAGTGGAGGTTGTTGGACTTTTAATGCTTCTGTCTTACAAAGTTTTTAACTGTGGCATGACTTTATAAGTTGGTTATGACTTAAAAAAATTAGATCTCTATGAATATATTCCATTTTGATGTAGAAAAAATGTCAAACTTCTGACAGGAGATGTGCTGGATAAAGGTTTCAGAGTAAAGAACACTCACAAGGCAGACATATAAAAGTGTATGACCTTTTATATGTGAGAGGTGCGGTTGTATGTGTGTTTCAATACCTTTCACTGATAAGGTCGTATTTTCAGTGTCTACTGGGAAGGTTTATGATTTGTGGCTGCCTATATATGAACATATTTAACATACAGAACAGGAATGTGCTTTGTGCTTTCAGAATGTGAAATAGAATGCCATATGCTTTAGAGATGAGATGGGCTTTGTGCCTGATACCTTACCATTAATTAGGACACGCCATATTTTATTTTTCTTGTTTTCTTGTAACTTTGGTGTTTGAACAGCACTGATTCTCCTAATGCATCATCCATTTGTTAGCATCGCCCATCAATGCAATGCTTTCCTCTGCATTATTTTCTTTCAGAATATATGTCATGTAGTTATGCTTCAATCAATATGTTTTGTGAGATTTCAATACAATGTAAATCAGTTTGTTTCCCAACATCTGCCTTAATGTGACTGAATTAATAATTAATCAAGCATCAGTAACTCTCAAACATCATCCCATGGACTCATTTGTAGCAGTTACTTATACCTTTGTTCTCTCTTTTATTCCCTAATGTGTAAAGCATATAAAGTTTTTGCGATATATACATATTGGGAGATTTGTTACCAAATTTATGCCTCTTCTGCTCAGGTTTTTTTCATGCACAAACTGGCAATAAGCTTGTATTAGGTGATTGTTATCAGCAGTTTCATTCATTCTTCACAATCACTGGCTCATTCAGCTGCTTGGCAGCATCCAGATTAATTCACGCAGTTGTGCAGTGCAGCCATTATAACCTGATTCTTCTCACTGTAGCTTTGCTGATAAGCTCATGTCAACCATTTCCTGCTGCGGCCCCCTCCTCTTTATGTGATAAACTTTTTAAACTTTTTATTGTTGACTTCACCAAGATTTTAATGTTCTTATATGAACTTTAGGGTCACTCAGTAGAATCCCATTGCTGCTTGGATTCTTCAAAAGCTCTCTCAAAAAGTGGAACCTTGTAACCACATTACCATTTTCTTTCAAACATCAGTACCAGGAAGGAGTGAAGGTGTGTGAAACTCAATCACATGCCCAGAGCAACACTGTTGTCATGGTAAAATCAAGACGCATACGTTTGCTGGTTTTCTTTACCTTACCTCACACAGCATGAGCATCATGACCCCTCAGTGCTTGGAAACCTGTGGAAAACCACAGCAAATGTCAAAATCATCTTCCATATTCATTTTATTTTGTCCATTTATGATTGAAGTAGTTATAACAGTGAAAAAAATTTAATGTTGTAACCTCACCTGGATTTGTCTAAATCTAAGTATATGAATCAACATAAAATCTTTGTATGTAAATGTTCTGGCTACCATAACATAAAGTCATCTACCTGTAGACATGTAGCTGATGACAGCTTGCAAAATCTGCACCAATTAAATGATGGCAGGCATTAACATTAGATGAAACACTGGGTCTTTCTCAATCCAACAGAAGAACAGAATCATTTTCTTAAAAATTTTACACATTGCTAACTTTTCAGATGGTGTGTACTGAGCGTCAGATTTTTTTTTTCTCTCAAACTGAACATCTGACATTTTGAATCTTCCACATTTAAAAGTGACCATGAAAACCATCCTCCATCTGTGTAACACTATTCAGCCAAATGATCCTACCTGGAGACAAAAATGAAAGCTGTGCCAGAGAGTCTGAGTCATGTTGAAATCAGCTTCACATTCCACGTTCTCCTGTGCTGCGCCCATATAATATACAGAGGGTCTTTCTAAAAGACTGTCTTTGGGGCTTCTTCTCTGTAAATGTCATCCTACTTCAGACGTCACTCTGAAAATGTCACCCCGCTACCCTTTTCATTAGCTCGCCAGCTCTCTTCTCGATTATACACCATTTTCCATTAGAGGGATCACACACCCAGGGCGAGGTTCCTTTCGAGCTGCACATACTGGAGCATGATTGCGAGACTGAAAAGGTGGCTGTTCTGGGTGTTCTGGCACTCGGTGTTATGGTTTGATGTTGTTTGCTCAGCCGTGATCACCTGTTATTGAAGATTCTCCGCCATTTCCCACGCTATGCTGCTGCAAAGGAGTGGAAGGTAGTGCAAGCAGTCAATCATGTCTGTTGAAGAAGAAGAAGAAAGATGCAATTTAGGCGTTTTTGCTTCCTTGAAGTCAAAGTTTTGAAGGTTACAGTGTGTGTTGGTTGACGTCAGTGACCTTTGAAATCTGCTCAAAAGCAGCAAGAAAATTGGTATTTTTATCTATCATCCTTCCTGGAAAATGTATTTGCCGATCAAAATAATACTCAATACAATAAATACATCCTATGAAAAGACCAAAATTAACTAAGAAGTACTGTGTATGTAGCCAGAGCCTGTTATATCTTATTCCTCTGTCTCACAGAGCTCTATTGCTGTCCAAAAACTCTTAAAAGCACATTAGTGAGCCACACTGTTACACTGGGTGACTTGCTTCTTCATTAACATGAACTCACACACGGTAGTTTGCTTTGAGTCAATCCCACATACAATGTCCTGCTTCCAGAAATACTCACTAGAACGCCAAATGTGTATAAATTACAGCAGAAAATAGCCCAATAAATGCACTGTTTATTTGGCTGCGTAATGGATTCTAAAAACTACAGTGCCCAGCCTTTTTTTTCCCCACATGAAATGCCACTTCACGCAGGAGTTGGCCTGATGCAGAGGTCAGAGGTCAGAATATAGGTGGGGTCTGAACTTCAGCTTGAGCTTTCATGCTTTGTGTTTCATTTTGTACACTACTACTTCCATCATTATTTGTGCGTACGACTGCAACACCACAAAAGCTGAAAGTCTGCACTGTCATCCACATTTGTACGGTCATTATGTTTCACCCCTCTGGTGAGGGGCCATTGAGGACGGCTATAATCACTTGGGCAAAACTCCTCTTAAACTTTGTTGGTTTTGGTCTTTTCAAGTGATATGTTGACAATAAGAGAATCTTAGAGCAAAGCCAGCCTTACCCCTCAAAATGTTAGTTGAAGAAATAAAACACTCCACCAGCTTTCATACACCACCCACCCACAGTGGGATTAATCTAAGGCAGCTTTTTTCCAAAATCAAAGTCTCATTATCAAAGATATTCTCCAATGAAGGTCTAGTAGTACAAGAGACCCTGTAATGTAAAGTGGATTGATTTCAATGAGCAGAACATCTTTGAATCTTCAATGAATCCAAATCACTTCTTAAGCACATGTCCAATAGCATCCTCTCATTTCTGCAGAGCTTTTCACACGTTGGTGCCCAATTCCCCGTCAATAGGAAACCTATTATTCTATGTCTGCTGTTCATCAAAGTCAGCGCCCTACTCCTTCTCTTTGTGGGCCAAGGGTAATATTTGCTAATGAGTTGATTTGCTGCTGCCATAGCAACAGGTCCATCACTACAGAATGTGAAGCAGGAGTGGCAACCTTGACACCAACCCATAAAACAAGCCACCCGGGCTGATGATCCATGATGCATAATGCAGTGGCATAACCCTCATCCCCTCCCCTCATCCAGCCGTATTTCCCTCTGTCCGTCAATTTCTTCTTCCTTTTTTTTTTTTTACTCTGTTCAACCCCCCATTCAAAAGGAATCCATTCCATCTGGTTTAATCACATCTACAGGGGTCTGCTCTGTGCCCTCCCCTACCCTTCCTGCCCCAAATCAGAAAAAGAGACGTAAGGAAAGGAAGAAGAGGGAGACAACACTGTTCTTAAAAGTGCATGTGAAAGTGAAAGTTCATGTTTTGTCACGGTGTAACTGAAGATGAAAAATGCAGGTTGTCAAGTTTGAAATGAATATGAATACAATCCAGCGGTCCAAAATTAAAACCAGCCAAGCAGCAACTACTGGTAGAATTTGTCTCTGGTGGGTAATTTAACTCACCAGACAGGGAAAGTGAATCTCTCAGGCAATAACATTAAAAAAAATTCTTTATTGTATTGTCTTTGATAATTTGGTGAGTTTCATTTATATTCTAGTCAACTACAAATATGAATCCACTGTAGGTCACTAAGAAATTACTAAATGAATGAGAAATATCTCCAAAAACAGGAAAAATGACAGATTTCCAAAAATGTGTTTGAAGTAAAGTTACATTCACAAAGTCAAACGTCTTAACAGCGCAGACCAGCAGGTGCAGTTAATTAAAGCCAAAAGACCAATCAGAACTACGGCTACCTGTGTCTCAGCAGCATTTGAATCAGTCTAGGGCAGTCAAACAGCAGCTACTGGTACATTTTTTCTCTGGTGGGTAATTCAACCAACCAGAGAGGTATGAAAACTTGTCAGACAATATAGTAAACCTTGGTTATACACTAAATCATCAAATAATTTAATAGATGCTCTGCTTTGTAATTCATAAATGAATGCATACTGATGTGTTTGTGATATGACCCTTTGGCTTTTGTATCGAGATGGTCTCTCATATTATAATTTGATGCCTGTAAACCACCTTTTTACAAGACATAACAAATAACTTGGGTTAAATTCTGTTTGGTGAGCAAAGAGGTAAGTTTGTATACTGATAAAACTATCCGATTGCTTATGTTAAGTTAACTAAACTGCCATACAAATGTCTCCAGAACAAAGCAGTTGCACATATATATGAACACATTATTTGTACAGCAGGTGGTGCAGGTGAAAGATCAAGCTAACAGGATTTTATTGCACCTGAGCTCGCTGTCTGATGCTTTAAGGCAGAGCTGAGTATCACTGGCCCTCAGCTACAGGTTTCAGTGTCAGCTCACCAGCTAACCTACAGAGACCATCTATCTAATTACACAAAGGTTGCCCTGACGCCCTTCATGCCACGGCGTGACCAGATGACACCGCTCTCTCCCATCTGTCCGAGCCTATCAACGCCTTGTGAAGCAGAAGAGGCACAGATTGTGACTCCTATGTGACTTCCCAGGCACAGCAGGCCATGATGCTCTCTCAAGCCTCAGCGGTCCTACGTCCCATATGACCCTTTTGAGATGTGAGAATGCAGTCATTGGGCGAATGCTCAGTTGGGTATCTCACAATCTGTGACAAATGTGTCACCGTTTTACCCAATTTGCAGTCACAAAATGACTTCACACTCTGATTTGAAGTCGTGACACGGCTTACACAAAAGCGTGACCAGTCCACCATTTTCTTTTTCAGTTTTTAAACTGACAACCCTACATGTGTAAATGAATCTGAGAGAGCCAACACTCCAGAAAATGTACCTACTTGTCTCAGTACGGGTTATTTGCTTGACCCTCACTTCAATTAACTTTTTTATGACATCTCTACTGCTGAGGACTGACTGCTTTTGGAGTTTCTGCACTCCTCGCTTTGGTAGCACCAGGGTATCTGTTTCCTAAAAGCTACAATAATCAATTTTGGGCCACTACAGGAAGGAGAACTCCAAAATATATCACAGCCGTGATATATAACCTTATAAATTTGTAACTAACATAATAGCAAACAGTTGCACATTTCCATAAGACATGAAGCAACGATAAGTCTTATTTGCCATTTCTATTCACCTGATGAGTGTTAGCCCAATAGTCACTCTCCTTTAAGTTCTGTTGCACTAGAACACTTGCGGAGTTAAATAATAAATTCAGTCTGATTCTGACACTATGAGAGAGCCCTTTCATATTAAACACTCATTACATTCAATGTTGATATAAAAAAAACATGAATTCATGAAGCTGTAATTAGATTTTCTTTCTTCTTTCTTTCTATTCCAACATACTGGGTGGAACAAATGTTGAAACCATCATTTCAGGGTATACTGTAAGTCGATTTAATCACTACTCTGTTAGGCAATGCAATAGCAGCAGGGGCATTTATATTTATGAAAAGATCCTGATTATTTTAAAGGCACTGAAGAAATCACTCCATTGATTTGAAATGATGTTGTGCTTTGTGAGCCAAAAACGTGAACCAGTTCGCCATTTTGTTTTCATGAGCATAATTTTTCATCGTCCGACATAGTAATTACACTTCATGTTGTGCTCTGTGGACCCCTTTACATTAGATTCTGTTCATTAAGAGCCTTTGGTAACATTATAATGTGCAGTCATTATTGCAGGCATCATAAAACACAAGCGGGTACTGAATTAGTGAGTATTTTTCCATTAACATGGCATATTGTTTTAGTAATTGAGTTTAAAGATATGGAAGACCTCTAATATTTATAAAGCAAGTGATGAAGTAAATCCGTTCACAAACATTAGCCAAAAGAGTCAAAAAGACGAATATGCTGTATTTGTAAGATTGATAGCATGAAATTAAAGCAAACTGCAAGACTTTGTATAGATTTGTAGTCAGCAACTTAAGGCGCTGACCATCTAAATTTTAGCAACATGTAGTGATGAGGGTCTGTTACTTTACCTGCTGGCTTTGAAACGGGTCAATAACTTCTGTACATCACCACATACATTTATTGACTCGTGCAGAAGTAAAGGATGAGTACTTCTTTCACTGCTGCCAGTTACAGCTTTTTTTTATACATCCTGCAAATTCCTTATCCGTGTCTGTAAAACATGAGGGTCACGTGCTCAACAAATCGAAAACCTCAATATTTATCTAGCGTCCTGCACTCAAGCTAGCATGGTGAAACTGATGTGTGCTTGTGGCAAATGACGTGTGTCGGTTTGTAGGGTCACCGTAGCCTATTCACTGCAAATGTGTAATTGTTAATAAAATACACAGATCACAAAGCAACATGATGTGCACATTAAAAACAGATTGCCACCAGTCACAGTTCTATAGTTCTTCACTGAAAGACATCGGCTTGTTCTACGCCCTTCCATTCAGTCTGCTATCTCTTAGCTTACATAACCTCTCTGGTCCTCAGGAGGCAGCTGAGGCTGGCTGAGATTGTATCAATGCACAGGTCAAGAGAAGGTGATGACTAATTCATGAGGCTGTTTGCAAGGAACCCTCGTCGAGTCATTAGTCGCCTGTCAGCCTCCACTCAAGCAGCCATGGGAGCTGGGAAGCGCTGTGTGTCATGATGTGACTTTCATAAACAAGACCTCTTTCTGCTCTTTAGACATCTGAGTCACAAGGAAAGCAGAAGAGGTGCCGATGGTTGGTTGGTAATTGTGTAAGGTTTTTGTGAATGCACCCTAGTGTCAGTGAAGAACTTGATCCTAATCTCAGATTTAGAAGTCCTCACATTCTTTATTCTGTGCTGAGAAACCGCGTAAGTCAACTCATGTGTGACCCTGTGAACATAAGACCTTTAATTAAAGATTCTTGGATTTTTTCTGGATCCTATGGCAGAGAGGGTTTAATGCAAAAAAAGAGTGCTTGAAATGCAAGCCTGTATGTTCACTGGCTTTTTTCTAACTTGTGAAATGGATCTTTTATCAGTAAACAAAATCTATACACTCCTTGTACACTTATGTAAAGTGTATACAATCCATATATTGTGCAGGGAGAGTCATAATGTACATGAAGAACATGTGACCTTGAGATCAAGGGCCTGTTTGCATGCACTTGCCCTCACATCGCAGCTTTCATAATCTCTTGACACTGAACAGCCTGGTATTTATAGAAATGTAAAAAGGTTATGATGACAGTGGAGGTCATCTCTCTGTTGTTATGAAAATGTGTTTACTATTATCATTATTATTATTTCCCTTGAAGACGAGGCAATTATACAATCAATATGATTTGGCTATGACAATCTGGAAAACAACATAATGTATTTATATCTGATAACTACCTTTTTTGCTTTCTTCTGTGTAAAGCTTATGTTTCAATATTACAACATGCTTGTGTTTTAATTTATTTGCTTTTTTAAAATCTAACTTATACTTATATTTTACATTAAGGTTGCTAAAGTAAAAAAATACATCACACCAGTGTAAAGGTGGAACCAGTAAACCAATACTTCAGCAGTATGAACAGAAAAGACACTTTAAATAAAAAGGGAAGTGTTCAGGGCCCTAGATGTGAATCTGAATTCGAAACCATTGTCAGGGGAAGGAAACAGATGCTAAATAAATATACTGTACATATTACATACAGCAGGTGTGCTTCCAGATTACACAGTGACAGCTGAGCTGGTAATGAGTTGGTATGGAGTGACAGCTGTTTGAATACTTGCTATGTTTAATGGGGATTTAAGAATTCTTTTAGCATTCAATGCGGATTCCATAACAAACTATAATAATAACCAACAAACAAAAGTGTGGGCAGACAAACCACGAGTCTAAAAAATCATTACGAAATCACTAAAACCAAATGTCCTTTAGGTCACTGAGGTTATCCCTGTTGATCACAGGTGCTTCTTTATGTAAATCGTTTAGTTTGATCCATTATTTTGTTATTTTTGTATATAGTGTCAAACAAATCACAGTGAGTATATGCTTATATTATAGTGATTAAAGTTCATTGTTTCCTTTGTGCAGATATGGAAGTTTCCCATGGGCCTTTTAGGAGCTGTTGTCACTAAGCACTGATTTACTTTGCCATCATTGTTACCACTGTGACCCAGATCCAAATCCACCACTTCCTGTGTTTGCTGTATTGGGACAGGAAACAGTTTGGACTCTGAGATCAAAGACCTGCAGTCATCCCTTATCATGGACTGGGGAGAAGCAGGACTGCGGGCACAAAGTAGTATAGCTCTTGATGGTATTTATACCTAATTTTAAAAAAAGGAAGGCAGAGAATTTATGTGTGGCTATCACATCAAATTGACAGACGTTTTGGTCCCAAGTGAGATGAAATAGGAGGAGCTGTGGTGTCTGGGGACATCAGATTGCTAAATGTTTCCTGAATATAGATTACATCGAGCTCTGGGACTCCCTGTCACACTGCAGAAGCTTTTCAATGACAAAACTGGCACTGAGGTTTACCTGTTGACAGGAGCAGGATCTAGTCCTAACAGACCAGATGGGTTGTTTAAACGACCTACAGCTCTTGTTTGTTTGACCGTTGTGGAGAAAGAGATCCTGTTTATCTGCCACAGACTGTAATTACTCTGAACGTAGGCCTGACAATTCCTTATTGAATATCTGTTAACACAAGACAGTTAAAATAGCGTCACCAAAAATTTCCACAGACGTGAACCCCTGCTTGATAGACAATAGGCATAACTCCACGATATAAAATGTGCTTGTGTTGACCTGATGAAAGAGGTTCAGGAAGCTCTTTCATGGAATCTTGAGGTAGTAATTAAAGTTGCCAATAGGTGGTTCGGTAAGAGTGAGGGATTAGAATTCCTAGTGCTGAATCTCACACTGAGCTGACAATATGGTCATACCACAAAGCCAGGGGCTACTGGGACCTGAGCCAGTGGCTGATTGATCCATCAATATGACGAGTTTAGTCAGCAGTGATTGCTCTCCAGAGCCCCTCCTGTTGGTTTGATGGGGCGATGATGTGTGGAGTTTTCCTCGTTCCGAAACCTTGTTCTGCTTTATTTACATGAAGCCACATCACAAGTTGATGAGGACCTAATGCAGACTGAGGAGGTCCTCAATGACTTTGCTGAAAGCCTATAAATGAAATTCAATAAATGTAGTCTGTATAATGCTGAAATTGTGATATAAATATATCATTACTTCAGGGCCTATGGCTGCTCAGAATGTGTCTCAGAAAAATGTTTTTAATGTGTTGTACATTAGAGCGGCGGAAAATCAAGAAATGAGGGATGTGGATGACACTAAGTTACAGCTTTCACCAATAACCATAGCTTTTAGGAAAAAGAAATAAATTTAAGCCAATTATATGAAATATGAGTCCATAACTGAGCGTTGCCAGAGCACAGAAGGAACATGGTTTACTCTTGAGGAGCCAAAGAGCACAAACATTAAAATTCAGGTACAAGAGATCAGGAAAGGATTAAAGCCCTTTGGACCTTCTGATTGCCTGGAAATGATATGAAAGGCAGCTGTTGTAGTAATATGCTGTGCAATCAGTGAACATTACTGCTGGTACCTTTCATACACCTGCAGTAGTCATACTGATGTGCAAGAAGGGCACAAAGTTGGCACAGTCCAAAGGCACAGACCAGGTATGCAGCCAGTTGAAATCACAATGTTAATACCAGAGAGTGAAAATAGTAATCAGAAAATATATAATCTAATCAATCAAAACTAACCATAACATCTGACATTTTCTCTCAAAATATAACTTATTTTTTTGACTTCTTTAATTTTTTTTTTTTTTTTACTAGCAGTGGGACTAATGCTTGCATGATCTGAAACTCAACAACTGTGGCAAACCACAGCCATATGGCAGCCCTCACTGATTAAAGGAAATCCTGACTTATCTCATCTTACGACTATATAACCAAACCTTGGTACAGACAGAGTTGTATGGGAACAGAGAGATAGAGCAGTCGCAGAGCTGTTTACTGCCCAAACTGGAGGGCCATGTTTCCTGGAGCGCCATGTGATAACATTGTCACCAAGCAGCATGAACGCTTCCTCCTCAAAAGCCTGCCTTGAAACTCTGTGGTAATTTTAGCAAAGAAAACACCAAGAGATGTATGTTGATGAAAAGCTTTTCAAGGCTGTGTGTCAAATACGTCAGACACAATAGCCTATATAAAAATGAAGGTAAAATCCCAGAAAACAACCACACAGTCTCACCGGGCCAATGAATACTACATTTCCTTCCTTGAAGTGCTTTCAGAGACGTGCCACTGAAATCACACGGTCAGGAAGCAGAGGGAAACACAAATGAAATTCACACTGGACTGCAGGTGATACGACACATTTTTCAGCGCTGACTCACTTTAGACTTATTTCTAGAAAGGCGGAGGACACCTTTAATTCCTACTTCACATAATCACATAGCTAGAAGAATTTAATTCAAAATATTTACTTAAGTAGTGGCAGTCTGAAATGTACCTCCAAAGCATTCACGTCACATTATTCTGTATCTGTGCCTGGTACATGTGATTTTATCAGTAATGAAAATTCCTAAAATTAGATTTTTTTTTTTACTTGACTAAAAAGGCTTAATCTCTAGTTATGGGAATTTTCCTGCATTAAGACCAGCTAAAAGATTAAACCTGCCTCCACAAGTTCCTTTAGATCGTGTCAAAAATTACTTTTCATCTTAAAGAAGTGGGAATTTAATCTGTTTGGAGAAAATTACATCTTAGAGATTCTTATCAGATGGCTGCTATATTTTATGAACCTATATTATGTATAATTTAAAATCTGAGTTCAAAGTATTAAGTTACAGTGGAGTGAAAATGTGGACGTGTTTGAAAGTTACTAGATGAAGATTTTACACACTGTATAACTCGCCAGCTTCATGATAAACAGCCACTATTTAACGTAGCGCGACCACACAAGAGACAGAATATCAAAACAGTACCTGCCTCTGTATTCACAGCTCATATACACCTGTAAGAAGTAAAGAGTTTCATCAACATAACAAAACATACAATTGTATTAAAAAATTATATACATAATTTCTGAAACAAGTTTCTAACACTGACACAGATCACGTCATACCAGCCTCTGTTCTTCTCCCTCCCTCTTTCCCTCTGTCCTTCAGTACCCTCAGGTCCACGTGCTAACAGGGTCCCTCATCACAAAAAAAAAAAAAAAAAAAGCCAGCGAATACATTTTCACCAGCGAGGCGCCTCACCATCTGCAGAGCCACAGCAGCCTCATTTTCCCGGGTACATCACACAGCCGGCTGATTGTGAAAGATGATGCACTCGCACCCCGCTAACAGGTTCACACAAGCCCACATGCTTAAGCCACCCTGGGCTAATTCAATTCCACTGCCATTCCAGAGGTAATAGAGTGTGTCTGTACCTCCTTGCAGTTAGTGCATGGAAAAAGGGGGTCGACAGGGTGGGGCGGCTGGTTGTGGTTGGTCCACCACACCAGTGCTTCAAAGGTCAAACAGGGACATTTTGTTGATTTTTATATTCAGTTAGCATGGCCAGTTGTGTATCTGATGATGAATGAATAAACAAACGTACAAAGAAACTAACAAAACATTTTCTAAAATGATACAGCCTCCAGGGTTCTTCACATGCCCCATCCCTCCACCAAGTTCACCGCAGATTGGTTCAGTAATTTTTGTACAATTCCTTTGGGTGGAGGTAATAAAATAAATGAAAAATGTAATTCTTTGGGTTTGCATGGTGTGTGCCCACAAACTGTAGGTGTGTAAAGATAAGTGAACTCACTGATTGGTACTTCATAGTGTTACTGGATATTTTTGCTGTGGCCGCAACCACATGTCTGTTTTTGTATCGTAATCGGTTTTGTAGGCACACATGCCGCCACTAAGATTCATTTCACATTTAGTCAAAACACACTTTACAAAATCAGTCCTGTAATTCACAAGACTGACAACAAGATTCTCTCGTGTTGGTTCACAGACTCCCCGCCCGAATCTGTTCATTCACTCTAAGTCGCTCTCAAAACTAAATACCTGAATGTAATGTCCCTCTTGCAGCCCTTTTATATTCATGCTATGTAAGATCCCAAAGGAAAGCATTTCAGTTTGGTCATGCGATAACTAGTTGGATAAACATCTGGTCGCAAAGTTGATTTTCAATTCATATTCAAAACTTCTTTTGTACGTAATTCTGCTGTCTTCCTCCTGAAAGACGAACAGTTTGTTGTTGCACAGCACTTCAGTAGAGAGGAACAAGCTGAAATTGCAGGAATGCAATCTTCTGAGAAGGACTGAAACGGGCTACGAGTGGACGTCAAGCCTGTGCAGCACTAATCGTCTCTGCTCCTCTCATATACTCAAATGGGGCGGCAGTGCATTTCTACCCAGAGCATCTGCCTACAAACACAACATTAATCTACAGACACAATGGAGTCTTACCAACCTGCCATGAAATTGCTTTTCACTATGAAACCGGCAGTGATATGAAAGAAAGTACACAGTTGGAATTGTGCTCTAAAGTAGATCTGAAATCTACTTTGATGGCCTGAGATACATACAGAACACACTATTATGACACAGCGCCTATTCCTGTCTTACTTTGCAAAATGTTCAACACACACGACACATACTGGAAACACCCCAAGAGGCACCGTCTTTCATACAATAATCAAGTGTCAGACCCTAAATATTACAAAATCCCTATTTTCTAATTAGACAGGACTCCACAGTGTCTGATAAGCAGTTTCCTCATATTTGCCTGATATCTAAAGCTTGACTGTGGAACTGCTAACTTGCTGTGAAAGCCCCAATAATGAGACTAGAACAAGCTTATGGCATTTAGGTATTTAGTGCGTCACATAAACCTTCATTAATGTGGGGTTTCCAGGGGTTTGAGCCAGCAGTCAGCCAGAGGAGGGCCAAGTTATTAAATTCATTACTCTTTTGAATCGGTCAGGGAGCAAACATCTGCCATAAAAGCCTTAAAGGTTATCTCATTTTAGTGATAGAGGGGAAGAGGCTCCTTTAGTGAGCTTGATGTTCTTTGGACACAAATTAGTATTATCGAGGAGGAGTAGCATTTATCACCATAGCTCTCCTAAATGCTAAGTTCATACACTACTAATTTACATTAGCTATAGTTGATTACAACTGATGTCTTTAGGAAGTTACTGGTTGGCCGTGGCCGCACATTTACAAAAAGACATGACAGTGATTTTCCTCATATGAATCGTGGCAAAAAAGCAAATAAGCAAATTTCCCAAAACGTCAAATTATTGCATATGGGATGCATTATGTCAAAACCCTTCGTCTCTTGTGTCAAAGTCCTGTGCTTTGCCTGCTCAAACATCTAGCCCTAACTCCTCCACATGACATCTGTGTAGTATAAAGACGTAGTATGCAACATAATCCAAGCAACCACTATGTTTCCTCCAAAATGGATTTGGCAAATCAAAGTAGTAAACTCTGATTGAATTTGAACATGGATAAATGAAACTGTAATTACAGATCACAGTGTATACAAGGATCCTCCATTAGTGATATTATATTTCATATTATTTTCATTGCTTGGTACAGTTGCTCAGTACCAGTAGTTCCTCACTTCCAAGACCGGGCAATGTCATCACCACTTCAATATGATGCATTTTTACCAGGTCAACCAAACAGTGAATACACAGGAGCCTCACTGCACACAGCAGCACAAATACATTTCACCATAAACGACATATATAACAATACAAATCTCTGTAATTTTTTTCTTAGCACTACTTGCTTCTATTCTAAACAGTTAAAAAATAAACTGATATCTCTTACAAACAGCCATGTGAATGTTACTGTACAGAAATAGACTGTGTGAGACACATTATAAAGAAGAGTGACGGGTCTATCGTTTACAACCAGATTAGTCATTAGGATTAGTCACGATGAGCAAGACGCTCCACGCAGCCTGAAGCCACCCATTAACTCCATGTCATCCAGTTTGGTTCATTTCATTGGTGGTGTGAGGGGGAAAAAAAAATTTATGTCACAGATTTCTGTCAAAGAGAGATCCACGCTGTGTGTTCACGAATATTTCTAATAGAAATACACATTTGCAGCCTCAGACTACATCTAAAGCTTGTGTCTCGCTGTCAGATGATGCCTGTTCTTTCATAACAGACAATCTGAATCACATTATAACAAATCATTACATCATGTAAGCAGACATGGGCATACTCCTACTGCAGACTGGGCTTCTGAAAGAAAAACATGGGATTTTCTATTGCGGTGTAAATTAAGCCTTGGTGCTCTCTGCCCTTGAAACAACAGCTGCTCATTTTACTCACTGCTTTTAAGTTATGACACATTTGCTTAAACTGCAGAGCTGCACAGAGCTGCTGGACGGTAAACGTCTACTCCAAATATGAAGCTTCCCATTTAAAAAGAATGATGGATGAGAGCTGATCCAGATTGTAGAGGCACACACCGGCTGTAAAAACATCAAATGTCATGTGTCTGTGGTCCTATTGATCGCACAGCAGGGCATCATGGGAAAAAAAACTCACAACAACCCACAGAGGTTAATGTACATGCATTTCAACCTGCTGGATATGAGTCAATACATCACTATCTATTGACTGCACAACACCATGTAAAATGATGTGTCAAACCCAGATCTAAAAATTTGTTTGTTTTAATACACATGGAGTGCCAGGTGGGTGGGATTTACCACATGCAGATTTATGGCTGCTTTTACCAACTGTTTGGCACATACAGTGGGTACGGAGAGTATTCAGACCCCCTGAAATTTTTCACTCTTTGTTATATTGCAGCCATTTGCTAAAATCATTTAAGTTCATTTTTTTCCTCATGAATGTACACACAGCACCCCATATTGACAAAGAAAAAGAAAAAAGAAAAACTGAAATATCACACGGCCGTAAGTATTCAGACCCCTGGTCTATGAGGAACAACGTTTCATTGCCCTGTGTGTATACACATGAAAATGACAGCAAAGGTGAAGGTGAAGTATTTAATACTACACAGCCTAATTTGGTTTCAGGTCAAATGTCAATCAGATAAAAATGTGCAAACCTCAAGTTAAAACCTTTAAACTTTAGCACACTTTAATCAAATGTGGTGCTTTACTGACAGCGGAAATGATCAGTGTTTCTATAATAATGTATCTAATGACTACATAAAAACAACATGATAATGTGAGAGGAGTCACTCTTAGTGAACGGCCCACAACCTCACTGTTCTGGTTCAGTCTCATTAAAAAGCTCTTAACACCCCCTTTACACTACCTGTCCAGCATCAAATGGCAGAGCTAACTAACATTCATCAGCTGGGCTCAGGTAAATGATAATGTTGCTCCATAACTGTCAGATGTGTGAGTAAGCATCGGTTTACTAAGATGACTATATCAACTTAAAAAGGTGAGGATATATATGTTGTGGCCAAGTTAGTAAGTTATGGCAGGGCCGGAGGGTGAAATCGAACCGAAGGCCGCTGCAGGTTGGCCTCTGAGTGACAGCAAACCTGCAAACTGGTCTGAGTGTCAAATAAGCCTGAGTGATACACATAAGTGACTGTCTCAGGCTCTCTTTGTGTTGTACTTTAAAGGTCACGGGACCTGCTGTGTGCAGGTTTAGAGACAGCATTATTCATAAAAATCATTAAATCATGCAGTCACAAGTTGTTAACACATTGCTTTGACTCACTCTCCCTGACCAAATGCCCACTTGGCCCAACCGAAAAGCACCACCATGGCCTGTTGACCAAAATCGCCTCTTGTCAACTGTTACCCTCCCCAGGTGTCCTTTAATTGGTTGAAATCAGCTCAGGAAGCTGCCATACGGCTCCATCGAGGAAGTTCAAGAGGGAATTGTATTCGTCACTATTTGACACGCTAATGTTTTGGCTCGCCGTGTTGCCATATGGAATCTAGTGAGATAAGTCATTGGTTTTGTGTGGGGAGTTTAAAAAACAAAACCAAACAGCTTGTCTTTCTGACTCAGCGTTGCTTTGGATGGAGGCACCTTTCTCACTAAACAATAGCAAAGCTTGTTTACAGAAGCAGAAGAAGCCTCGGTCCGATCCCACGTGCTCTGTCAGAAATCCAGACGCACTGCAGAGAAATGAAACGATGAGCAGCTTTAAATGTTTCTGATCAAAAAACAGGAGCAGAAATCACACAGCACACTAAACTTCACAGGCAGACACCTTGCATAAACACCTCGCATTCCTGCACACACGCACACTTGTTGCTGAAAATGCACACACGTGCTTTGATTTGGCAGTGCCGTTTCCCTTGCTGAACCATCACATAGCTCATTTAAACACCACGCACTGTATCGGTCTGCTTTATCCCTTGTGCTGCGTCCGTCTTTTAATGTGCAAACACAAAGCGCTTTAGTCAAACTTGTCCTAGATAAGATAGCATGATGATATCGGGAGTGTGTGAGCGTTTGTATGTACATGTTGTGTGTATGTATATGTAGTATTCATGTGTCTGTGTGCAAGAACAAAGCTTGGGGATCAAACAAGCGTGCATGTTTCTTTTGTCTATTTAAGAGGGTCTTTCTTGATTTGTCTCTGGAGACTCTTCTCTGCAATCTATCATCGGACATGTTCATTAGTCTGTGAGTGTGTGTGTGTGTGTGTGTGTGTGTGTGTGTGTGTGTGTGTGTTGTATGCGATTCACCAGGCATCTCTCGCCTGGGAATCAACATTAAGCAGTGCATCAGCTCGCCATATGCTGAGATCAGGAAGAAGAGCATCAATTAACAAACTTTTGATCTGAGCTCCTCTCATCTTATAAAGCAGAAACACAAACGGATAGCAGCGGTGCCCAAACTGGGATCCAACAATCCCCTGGGGTCTTTAGAGCTGGGATCACACTACACAATATCGGCCTGAAAATGGGATGATCTGGCCAACACAGGGCTTCAGGAACATCAAGGGTTTCAGGAATGATGATATGGTATTTTACCCTTTGTGCGACAGAAGACAACCAACACTGTGCCTACGATGCCTTTTAAGGCCCTGACCAACGTACTAGCACGTCAGATTTTATTTTGCCTTCTCTAACTTTGTTTGAAAGCTTCTCAGACGTGCTCATTGTTGCAATGCGTGTTCAAATCCCTGATCCCAGTAGTGTAGTGTGTCTGTGGCTGCACCTTGATCATCTCTTCCTATCACCTTCCGATCTGACAGAGCGATCATATAAAAAGATATAAGAATAGTGCAATCTGCCCTTACAGAGGTTTCTTTTTGTGGTATAAAGCTAAATGCCACCCACAGATGACAGATTTCATAATGGAGAGGTAGAATGGAAAAAATTGTTCAAAAAATGTGTCAAAACTACATACACACATTTCTCATACACAAAGGATCTGCAAAGGATTAAGATCAGTGACTTCAGGCAAGGGAGAGGAAACTACACTAACTTTTCTTACATTTTAGTCTAAAAGAAAAATTCTAAGAAAACAAATGAAAAGCCAGGGGTTTAGCCATTTCGCCAGTTGTGAGCCCTTTGGCAAATAACTTATTAGATCAAAACCTTGTGGGGGAAAACCTTTTCTCTGAATGTGCAGACCAGATGAAGTCACAGGATTTGTGTTTTTATGATTTATGTGCATGTTTTTTTTTTTTTACACTGATTGATATCTTGCTCTTCAAGTATTCATCTTTTTCCTGTATCAAAAAAAGATACTGAATAAACTCACCATACACTATAATTTTACACACTTGCCATCTGAGACAATTTCCTTAATAGTGTAGAAAAGCAAACAACGAGGTCTCAGTCAGTGTCAGTGATTGTCCATCATAACATTCTCAGACTCTACTTTCCTCCTTTATAACCTTCAGTAGAGATAAATGACATAACTTTCCAAAATGAGAATGTCATTACCTGCCTGTGTATATTCGACGAAAGCCACGTTCAGTATGCGTCCAGAATTACAGGGAATTATTGCACGAAACACTCCAAGTACAAGAAAACCTATGGCCATACTGTTAATCAACAACAGTCTCTGTTTTCATTTCTCAGGAATAAACAATAGTCTTGATAACACTCTAGAAATTCTCACATCAAACCAGAATATTGTCGATAATATGCCTTTAACACATGCTAGCCATTCTCTGTGAATAATAAGGGGTTGAAGTGTGATCAACGGTTGCCAAGGTAACACACGTTTGCTGGCATATGTGATCTGCAACTAAATTTAATCAAGGTGGATGAAATCACTGGGCTTTTTTATATTATAGAGCACAGTTTGCTACCCTGGAGATGGAGCTACTTCAGAGTGTTTCAGCATCATCCTTTGTTATTAGTCACTCCTTTACTGAGCATACAAACACATACACGCACACGTACACACATGCACGCACGCACCCTTAGTTGATCAACATTTTGCTGAAGACAACCATTTTAAGCAGAGATGCCTTAATTTGTCCTTTACTTTAAAAAGGTGAAACCCCTTAAAAACATCATAGCTTTATAAACCCTTCATTAGCAAATTCAACAGATTTTAAGAGGATTCCTATTCAATATTCAGATACAGTGTACAATAAAGTGATCTCTGTATAAATTAATGAACTATAAGATATTAGTTCTTTCTAAGGGGTCCATGCATGGATTGGAGGGTTTAATCCCCCCCGTCAGTATAATTCAAAATACCATAATTAAAATGCCATAATTACATACTTATTAATGACCAAATTAAGGGAAGTTTAAGGCTAAATTTAAAAGATTCAGAGAGCACAAATGGAAAAAATACACAAATATTCATAGATGCAGAAACATACACTCAGTGCATTATAGATTCATCAGACCCCAGACTGTGTTTTCTGCAATAAAGAGGCTGAAATGAGAGAAGTAACATAAAATGATGTTCTGATGTCACCAGGGGAATCAGAGTCTCATCAGATAGAGTCTGAATCCAAATGGCTTTTTGTAAATAGTTATTTTCAACGGTCGACATGTTCTGCACCGCAGGTGGCAAGAATATCTATCCACCTCTTACAGTGGGTTTCTCAGCTCTCACTTCGTTTTATATGGATGAAAAAGAATGAGGGAAGAGCTGCCCGCTGCTTCTCACTTTACTCAACACCACTCTGCACTGCACTTAGGTTTTGTCCACAGCCAAAATGTCTCCTTTGTAATTCAACTGGCACATTGCAGAAGTAAGAGAGATGACAGTTTTAAAGTCACTTGATAGCCCTCGGTCTGTTCCATCTGGAGGTGAAAGAAAAGATGATTTTCTGCAACGGAGACAACCTGGACTGAGTTTTGCAGAAGTGTCTTGGCTCTGCTATCAATGGAAGAATTTCAGCAGCACGACTTCCAAAGTCCTCACCGCTGTTGCCAAAGGGATTTTTTGCACTACCAAAGGAGTTGGAGCCAGATTATTATCAAATTAATCTTAGTACTGACTTACTGTGTAAGGTCTGCATGATACACTGCACGTAAGGAACAAATCAGAGGAAATAATGGAACAAACACAAGGATAGAAGAGGACACAAACAAACTCTAAAAGCAGCTGAATCAACAAATGTATGTGACTATTCTTCAATTCACAGAAAATAAAGAACTAGAATATTTGTTCCAGTTGTTGAAGGAATAATTCAGCATTTTGGGAAATACACTTATGTGCTTTCTTGCAAAGAGTTGGATAACAAGATCAATATCCCTCTCATATCTGTATAGGTTTTTTTTTGTTTATTTGTTTTTTAAATAAAGACTGGTCAAAAAGCTGGCCTGGCTCTGCCCACAGCAAACAAATCCACCAACCAGCATCTCTGAGACAGTGTGATTACATACAGGGAATGTGGAGACATGCCTTGCTTTATGAATGTGCTTCATAAATGTACAGAGACCAGAGAAAAAAAAAGGTTAGATGGAAATAACAGAAGGAATCGGAGTTTCTGGTGAGTTCTGAGTTCAGTCAGAGGCTAAGCTGAACACAAGCCCACAGGCACACTCCAGTAGACACAGTTGGTGCATCTGTTGCTAGCTAGCTTACGTCTGCACAGTTGGCACTCTGGCTGTTTGGGGAACATAAATACGGTCCAATGGGCACAATCAGGGGAGACTCTGATGCCACACTGCAGTGGCTGCAGCCACCCAAGAGAAGTCTTAATGCTTAGGCAACTGGTGACAGGTTGTATCTTCATATTTAATAACAGACACAGAAATCACGTTGACCTTTCCTACTCACTCTCTGAAAAAAGCAAATACGTGTATTTTCCAAAATATCTAACTATTCCTCTAAGTATAACATATAGTGTAGCAACTTAAAAATTAACAAGATCAAGTGAGTTGCTTTGGGAACAAGGATAAACTTAAAAGGGAGGCAGAAGGCTGGAGCTCATGAAGCTTCTTATTAATTTTGCACACTGGTGAAGTCAAAGTTTCTCAGACATCGTTAGTGAGCCCGAAATTCTCGGAGCTTTTCCCCCAACTTAGGGATTTATTTGGGCTGATAAGACGGGTGCGTTTTTACATAAAAATCATGCTTCCATGATTTAATGGCATCTATTAAATTCCAATGAGCCTTCTGTAAAATGAATTTGGTTGAAGCCCTGGAACAAAACAAACCTACGCCAAGTAAATTAAATGTAGATGGATGAATGGAATAAAAATGAGCTTGTTGGATGCCAGTGGAGGGAAAAAGGGAACTTTTTGGCACTTCAGAGTTAAGATTCTTCACTTCCCTTTCAGCTCACAACCAATGGCTTCAGGGTGTTACATGAATACCCCTCTGTCTCACCATCCCTATAGTTAGGAATATCAAGATATGTTTGGCTTTTCTCTCCCTCCAACCCCTTCCATACATTTTTACACTCGTTGCAGTTTCTCATCTCCTGCTGTACAGTCCACCGCATTTAGAGCCCTCATCTTTGCTACTGTGGTTATTTCCTCCATGGAGTGCCTCACTAAGCAGTGACATTAATCACAAAAGTGCCGCTCAGTCTGATGCCCAAGTCTCCCAATTAACTGTTGAGAGAAAAAGTTTGCTTAAAAATATTCATCAAGTGCAATCATCCTGCTCCTCATCTTGATGGTCATGGGAGGAAGGTGAAGATGTGTGAGTGGGAGCCTGGTACACACAGTAGATATGTGCTAAACGGACAGACTGACACTCAGTGAACCACAGACATCAGCAGATACATGTTACCATCCCTGATTATGCTCTTTCAGACCTGCTCGTCACCCATCTTTCTGCCTTCATTTTGGTCCAAGTAAGTAAAACATATCTACTGTCTATCAGATTAAGGACAGGTGACTGACTCCACCAGACAGAAACATTCCACTGTTTGGGCATTTAAAATCTCTTTGGTTGTCTGAGTATAGGATCCTTCCTACTCCGCTGTATTGTCCTCAATTTGAGGCAATCTGCATAACAAGAGCCAGCTGTGTGCATGTCAGTGCTGAGAGAGAGATGTGAGATGCATGTGCGTGATTAATTATGGAATAGGAGCTTGCTTAGCACAACAAACACTCAAAGTCGATCACAGATGAACTTTGGAGTGCAATGGCTCAGGGTTAGGCTGGACGACAGCCCCTTTGCACCCTTCTGTTCTGCAGAACTGCTGTTGAAATTGACCAGAAATGACTGAATCCAAGAGCAATGGCATCACAAAGGGGCCGAGAGCCAAAAACTATCACAGCACTGAATCAGGCAAGTGACTGTGAGCACAGGACATTAGATCCCTCCCTCGAGTTGCTCTTTGTTTTAGAGACACAGCAGTGTGTGTTATATCCACCAAGACATTTCATATAAATAAAGTGGGTTTTATTAAGGCAGTGGACCCTGAAGCAAAAGACAAGAAGGAAGTTTAACATTTATAATGTGTCACAATGAAACATCATCTCTGGCTGCCATCTCGATGTGTTTGTGTTAAAAGTTTTATAACTGGTGTAACTGGTATTCTGTCTGTGCATGCTATCCATGCTCCACCACTCTATTCTTACAAAGCCATACATTTCATATTATGGGGTGATACTTTTTCACTGCATTATTTTATCATTGTGGTAAAAACAAACCCCCCAAACAATACAGCTCCTTTACAGACTGACAGTAAATGAGCTCAGCCATCGCCTCTGAAATGGTGATATCCATCCCTGCTAAGGCATTCATTTTTCTTAAACCTCTTTACTTCAAGCTAAAGAATGGCTGCCAATGATGAAGGCAATTAATGGCGTCTAGAAGGAGCCGTAAGCAATGATGCAGTGACTTAATCTGCTTTCTATTGCAGGGGCTATATTGAATCTGTCAGTCTGCCTGGGTGCCACAATAGGCTATTGTTTAAGACGGGGACATGAGAGATGACTTCTGCCGGGGCAACTGTCTCTTATGTTCACATACACCTGAATACACACACATATACAGCTCGCATTGGTTGACAGAAACACACTGACTCTGTTATGTGCACATGTATGCACACATGCAGCATGAAGACATTTTAGTAATTCAATACACATGCAGCAATGTACATATGAACATACAGGGACGTATAAGAAGATCACTGAATGGATAATGGATGAAATTCAGTTTAAATGCACAGTGATTTCTTTAAATATGAATGTGTATTAATGTGCGTTGGCTTTTAAATAACACAAAAACAACAGAATGTGCACACAGAGACAAAGACAAATTCACACACATTCAGACTCACTGCATGAGCTACCATAAAGTATGACTTAGAAACCCTAGATAAGCAGGTAGAGACAACCACTATACATGCACACTCACATACAGCATGAATTCAGACATGGACTCACACACAGGCACAAATACTCTAAAATAAGCCACGGAGAGATTAGATAAGCTCACAGACACAGCCAGTGCAAAAGCATACACATACAACATTAATGCAAAAACCTCCTAAGATGCCAGACCATGTCTATGGTTTATATATTTTTTAGGAAATGCTGTATTGTGATTGAACACAGTATACCCCAAAAGTCAGTATACTCCTTGTGTTTGACCCTAACATACCTTAACACAGTCTTGGTTAAATATTTTTTTAAAAAAAAGAAAACGCTGACTCGAAGCATGAGACATGTTGACTTTTTCATTATTTAACCAAAACCACAAAATAACCTTAAGTCGTTTTAGTAATCTAAAGGTGTAGGTAAACTCCAGTGAACTGGGTTGTAAAATCCAACATGTTTTAGACCTATTTTGAACGGCTACATTCAAAGGTGAGTTAAACATCTGCAGTCAAAGAGAGTTGCGAGACACAGAATCCTGCAAATGGGGATAATGGCACACACTTTCTGACAGTCTCTCCCAAAAGGCATTCATGCTATTGCACTTAGTTGTGCACACCAAAAGTGACTGAAGTAATTGTGTAAAGAATGAAAAGAGCATTTAAGAGAGAAGTTCATATCTTTGCACACCCCAGAGAGACTGCTACTTGAGTGTCTTTGAAAAGTTTAGAAAATTGTCAGTCATAACAACACAACAAAAAAAAAGCATGGCCTTAATGTTTGCACCACCATTTCCACCAAAGCTTATTTGGCAGAGCAAATTTGTGGCGTAACATGTTTTGTAAGATGAGGTTAAAGATGCAAGGGTTGTTCTTTCAAAATTCCAGACATAGGCGCAAAAATAATCTCTCTTTGTGGTGGCATTCAGGAACCCAGAGGGCCTGCGGGTTAATGACTTCCCTGGCTGCTGCTGGACAGATAGATGTGTGGAATGAACAGAGTTGTGGCTGATAAAGTCGAGGGGGTGTTGCCATGTGTCCCAGTCGCTGTAGAGCCCTCTGCTCTCCATTCATCAGCGAGAACAGGACCAGAGACCAGATGGATCACGCACATGCAGCCGAGAGCAGTTTGTGTTTCCTGTGTGTACATGGATGTAATATAGTGTACACACAGTCAGATGCATGACACATGGAGAATGCAGAACACCTGAACTTTCTCAGGTTTGCAAAGGATACGAGGAATGCATGACAGGGGTTTGTATATACAATGTGCGTGTAAAGGAATTTCACACATAAACCTATAGAAAGGACACAAATATGTGTTCAAAGGCAAATATACTGTGTATATACACACACACACTTATACACACCGTCTACAGTCAAATAAACACATGCGCAGACATGCACCACCTCTCAAACTACTATTTATTTAAAGCAGCCACATTTGACAACAGTGCACTGAACTCAATAAGATCATCTATAACTCTCCATATCTAATATAAACACATCATCTCATACACAGCAAGTGTAGGATAGTTTGTACACAGAGTGTCAGATCTGTAGCTGTAAAACAGAGGATAGCTATACTGTCCTTCAGTAAACAAAGGCTGGTAAACACATAGGCGAGAGAGGGTTATTATTACCAACAGCACACATTCATACTACACACACACACAAAAGGCAGGAGCAGCATTCATTACTGTGCCACAATTAAAAGACAGCACAATGGAACATAAATGACTCTGCGCTCCAATAGCTTAATTGCTAAATCTCTAATTTTAGGACAGTGTTTATTTCATTAGCCTCGTTCGCGCTGATGCGATCTCCCTGCTAATTAACTTGTTTGGATTAAATGTCTACCCCTCATGCCAGGCAAGAAGCAAACAAATACATGGACCACCATGAATACTACTGCACAAATGACTAAGGAAAGAAAGAAGTTATTGGTTTACATGGACTCAGTTTAAACAGAAACAATGAACTCAGTCGTCCAAATCGTCAGGGAGTTAGAGGATACATATTGTTGGTAGTACACAGTAGTACGTTTAGCATATGTTGTGCATATGATATATATATGCTGATGGCAAATGTGAACCTTCTGTTCCTCCATACATATACTTTTCTAAGGATATAAATAGAATTACAAAGATCACATTAATTCCACTGTTTATTGACCCACAAGTGGATTTCTACTCTTTCTTCCTGCTGTAATTTACATTTATAAATATCAGGCCTTCCATTACTTATAGTTTCCCGCACAGTCATGGCTCGTCTCACTTCCAAATTTCAGATCGTATTTCACCAGCAAAAAGTGTCTTTGAAGCAGTCAGTTTTTGGATACTGCTCTTTAAAGCTGAAAAGCCAAACTTTGTGAAATATTGCTCACGCTACAACAAAAATGGCAAAGCATCCAGAGCGGCACATGTAATGTCTCAGTAAGTGTCTTTGACCAGTCACTAATGTCTTTATTATAGCATTTTAATTTCTGTGGGGGGCACTGGTTGGAACAGTGTGTCATTTTTAAAGTTGACATCACGCAGACGAAAAAAAGTAGGATATGAAAACAACAACAAAAAAAAAAGCTACAAAAATTCAATTGTATCAATTAGAACAGTCCATTCCAGTGGAATTACTCCTTCCAAGCAAATTTCATTTTCCATCTGGTGCCCTGGGTGGCCTGTTACATCAACTGAGATCTGAAATGTCTGGAAGCCTTCACCGGTCCCCATTTGTTTTAATCTGGTACTTTGGAGTTAATCTATCACTCCGTTCTGTTGCAGCAACGTGTCAGACTTTGTTCGGTGAAACGTGAAAGTCTGTACTGCTTTATCTTAACAGTTGGAGTCTGCTCCTCAAAGAGAAGCAAAGAAAATAGATGTTTCAGGGGGGCTGTAGACATGCATGTGTGTGTTTGACAAAGAAGAACAAACAAAAGTTTGAGGGTGAGAGACAAGAAAAATGGTGGATTGAGGCAGAGTTCAAGGTGTGTTCATGGTAGTTTGTGCCATTGCACCTACCACTAAAAGTGATTTCTTTATCTTGTTTCCCAGTGTTTGGAAAATTGGAAAAGGAGGAGGGGAGAAAAAAAAGAGGGCATGTTAAAGAGACACAAAGAAAAAAGTGTGTTTGCTGGTTTGTGTAATTGTGCCGACCTGATTGGCGGTGAAAGAAAAAACGGTTTCTTTATCTTATTCTTCAGTACTGGGAAATAGGAAGTGGAGAGAGGAAAAAAGGCGGGATGTTAGATGGAGAAAGAGAGGCAACGTTGGCTGGGGGTGAGAGAGACAGCAAGAGAATGAAAAAGAGTAAAACGGTGTGTGCTTCTGGTTGTGTGTCAATGTACATGCACAAGGTGTACAAAGAAGCAGAGTGATAAAGAAGCCGCAAAAGACAGCAATGAGAAAAAGAGAGGATGTGATTAGAGAGAGAAAAGTGAACTATTGAACGCCGTATCTGGCTGTGTACCCAGCCATCTGTACGCGGGGCCCTGAACCTATTTAAATTCAGGACGATTGCACTGTTTTTCAAATCCTTCAGAGCTGAATGCTTTTTGCACCCCGCCGACAGGCTCGGAAGAGTAACACTGCTGCTGAAAATACGAACAGCAGCAGCACACGGAGGGCAGATCTCTTTGTCTGTTTAGAAAGGCGACATTAGAAACCTGGTAAGACGCTGTTACACTGGTGATCCTGCAGTTTCTTAGTTTGCTTTTTTATTTCGTGACATTTTTGGTGATAAGCACTTCGCTGTGTGGTGTTTTTGCACACAATGCCCAAAAGGTTGCAGTTTAGTCCAACAGTGTGGCCAGTCCTGTGACGTCAGGCCATTAGATATGGACAATGCACCATCACCCCTTCCTACGGCTTAAAAATGGTCACATGGTCGAGTCAGCACCTCTGTGACAAAAACTCAACTTTACAGGCTTTAAAAAACGATTTGTTGCACGACTTCTGTGTTAGGTCAGCGGTTTGTTAAAAGAGAAATTTTCCTCTCCACTGTTGGGTTTCTCTCTATGATATTGTAATCATAATGTCAGAGCATCTGAGTTATTGTTGTGACTAAGAACATCAGCTACATGCCCAAAATCTAAACATTTATTCTAGTTTGTTATTTACAAATGTATCACATTAAAGATGTGTACAAATCCCCAAGAGTCCACGAACTCTGAAACAATCATCCTCGCCCGCTCGGGACACCATGCAGCACTCAAATCAGTGCATCTCATCAGCACCTATTCCATCAACGCTTGGTAGCTGACACTCAAGGGCAGCTTCCAATTTCAGCAAGTGATGGATGGGTTGGTGGGACAGGGGGAGGGGTTATGAACTCCAATCAGGGGGCTCCTCTGGGACGGTTATCAATGGGCTACTTCCTGAAACATCTGCCGCCCAGTTATCAATCATCGGACGACCAGAGAAGCCGTCAGAGAGAATGATGGGCTCAGCCGTGAGGTCTAAGACAGGAGGTGGACACGCGACAACACCATATGAGGTTTTCATCACTGTATTTTGTCATTACATGATCAAAGTGATAGTGGGACAGTACAGTAGTACAGTATTCTCTGCCTGTAATAAATCAATGATTTCCTCTGATGATAAGAGAATGAGCTGATGGATTTCTGAGCAAGTGCCTCAGATATACTATACAACCAGGATTATCTGATCTGCGTGGCCTATGGAGGTTGCTCCCGGGAAAGCAAATGCCCTCAGTAAAGCTAAAATGTTTTGTAGCTCAAAAATCTCATTTAAAAAATGAAACATGAATTTGGAGAAATGCTGTGTTGTCATTTTGCCAGAAAAGTGCTTTTAGTTGCATGTATCAGCAAGGAAATTCCCTGTGACCTCATTCAGTAAAGTAAAATCTAGCTAGGAAATGTACCGAGAAGTTGATATATTTTGTTGTACCTTTTGATTCATACTGTGGAGGAGTGCGAGGCCAGGAGCATTAAACATGAAAAAATCTGATGAACTGAAAAATATCAATCAAATTCCTATATTTTCATGAATTACTTCACAGATAGATAAATATGTTTGATTATTAAAGGTGTTTTCTTTCCATTTTAATAAACATGTTTTGGCTAAACGGTATACCCAGTTAGCACATTGCTTTCACTCGTATGTGGAGTTCAGAGTGATATATTCCATAGTGCTTAGTGCGATTACTCCAGATGCTTCCTGGCGTGTAACTAATGAGTCGTGCTTCACCCCAGGTCAAGTATGAGGCTTCTGCTGGGGCTTTGAAGCTTGTTTACCCTCCTGCCTAATGCCCATGAGGCCTCTCTGCTCCACTCCTCTCCCTGCATACCTGCCACACAAATTAAATACCTGCACTGAAAAAAACAAAAATCACAACAGCATCAAGTTGAAAGAGTCAGCTTGTGAAGGCCGAAATGTCACAGGCTTGTTCCTCATCAGCAGCTCTGAATTTTTCTGGATGTTTTCTTGAACTCCCTATCTACTCACTCCATGCAACTTGCTCTGGACGGCTAATGAGTAAAATGTAAATTGAGTAAAGTTAATTTTGCACGTAAGCAAAGGACGAGCTGCTTTAGGTCAATGCTACGACCTCAGGTGCCATTTTGCAGGAACATCAAAGTTGACATCAGAAACCAAGACATTACTTGTTGAAAAAAAATAAATAATTACACTGTGTGCCAAATTATTATGCAAGTTGCATTTTTGTGAATATTTTAATATTAATATATAATTTATATCATATTTTATATTTTACTGATTGAAAATAATATTTTCTACAACTGTATTCAAATGTCAACAAAAACAACTTTGACTCTTTTCCTCTTTGCCCATGGTCAAAGTTGCATAATAATTTGGCACGTAGTGTAGTTGTTTACAGTGTTTTATATTTTGAATTAGCTGCTATGTGGTTTGCTGAGAATATGACACCATGTAAAATGTATGCTTTGGATGGCTGCAATAGAACAGAGAACTGACAGTGTGTGTTACTTTGCTAAAAACCCAATCGTTCATATCTGGACTGGAAAAGTTCACTGAATGAAGAAAAAGCACAGACTGTCACTTCTCTGAAAGACCTTCAACCTCCAACTTGATCTTTTCTACCTTAACAACACAGGCTTCACATTTAGAAGTTCTGCAAATAAATTAAACAAAAACTAAATTCACCAATTTGACAACATAATTACACCAGATCACACAGTCAACACAGAACAGAATCAAAAACGTTTTCACAACTCACTCATACACCCGTAGGTAGTTAACAGATGGGTATATACTATAGAAGTGCATATCTCTGAAAATATTTTTAAAAACTGGAGGGATACAAAATTAATATAAAATAAACATTATCTGTTCATTGTCTGGGCATGTTTATCAGTTCCTTGGTGAATTGGTGAATGTATTGCTCCTGTTTTATCCATTTGCATGTTCTCTTAAGTTGCAATGTATTATGCTCTAAACAGTAGTTGAACAAAACTCTTGAACAACGTAATACTGATACTGATAACTAATAATCAATGACCTGCTAACAACTTATGATATGCAATCAGTTGTGAGTCAAATGGCTTCATGTTAAAAAGTAACAAGTCAAACAGGTTGGGAACCACGATTACGATTACATTAAATACAAAAGTACCATCATGATGTATGTACAAGACGTTAACCAGTCATTGCTTACACCTAAATCACGAAATCAATAGAACTATTTTCCTAGATTCACAGCATCTCCGAATGATTCCACGAATATCCATGTGCAATCAAATTCTATAATCCTGAAACAAACAGACTCGTCAAACTTCTTCTTAAAGACTCCTGTAAGATTTTATTTTTACAATCACCATCTCAGCCTGAGTGAACAACAGAGTTATCATCTGTGTGACCCTTACCCACTGAAGGTCAACACAGAGGTGTCAACACAGTAATCCCTCTACACCTCTGCTGTGGAAAAGCAAGATGGTCTCTTGGCACATCCCCCTCCTCCCCCACCCCCCCAGCTTTATTACAAGTGGCTGGAGAAAGGCAATGTCTGAGCCGGATAAAGGCAGGGTAAAGAGTCGGGCAGCTCAGAATCAGGCGAAAATAAAAAGTCAAGGAGGATTTCAGTGGATTTGCAGCATCTAGCTCAAGGTTCACTGCCAGAGGGTGTGGGGTGTGTGTGTGTGTGTGTGAGAGAGACAGAGGGAGATGTGTGAGGAACTCAGTCTTGACCTTGCCATGCCGAATCCCATTTCCCTTTGGCTGTTGCCCAGCAACATCACCTTGACAGCATGAAATGGCCAGAGAAACGGAAAGAGGGATAAAAACAACAATCTCAAGCTAACTTAATACTTTCCTATCACCCTTTGCTTCAAAGTAATACTGCTGCTTGTCCCTCCCCAACTACGGTTAACAGGGGTTTTATTTTTTCTCTTCAGCTCTCATGGGACAGGTCAAAGGCCAGAGGGCAGCAAATAGCATCTTTGGCCCCAGGCAAAGGGGTTTAGCAGCTTTAATCTGAGAGAAGTTATGGCCTTCACTTGTATATGATCCTTGGGAAGCAGAAGGGCAGCAGGTAGTCAAGATCAAAGTCATCCTGCAGGACACTGGCATATATGGCTGAGGATGAGTCTGTACCCCCTTCTAGATAAACATGATGTAATATCTGTGTGAGCTTGCAGTTGACCCCTAGGGGACCAGCCTCTTCACCCTGGACTCCCAGCACAATGAGACTCCCCCCACCACCCCATCAGCTTTGATCAAAGGGGAAGGAAATGACTGAGTGTCTTGTAACTCCCATTGAAGCGTTTAATAGAAAGAAGAGAAGGCTGAACACCAGGGCATGAAGATGGAGAACACTGAGGTGATGGATCCACGGGGGCCATTTGAGATTCCAAGGGGCTGGCGCTGTAACAATGACTCCTATGTCTGTTTACACTACAGTTATTTGTTGTTAGATTTTTTATAGCCTGTCAGGGGGCAAAATCACAAAAAACATAAATTGCATGTTAAGGTGGCATTATTTCTGTTGCTGTATCAGAGAAATTTTCATTTGTAGCTAGAACTGTAACTAGAACGGTTCCTTTAAACCCAGACCCCAACCATGCCATAATCTTAAACAACTAGTTTTAGTGCCTTAACCAAACCTTACAACAAGTCCCCGAACCTGTATAGCCATCGTCATTTGTCCCTACTCTTTGATATGTCCCATAGGAGCATCCTAAAATAGCACGCTTACAGGGGTGGTGTTCCAAATATTGGTTATCATGGTTACAATAACAAACGTGGTTAAGTTCATGGAACGCTTACAGTTTTGTTAGTTTTAGGAACAAAGATTATGGTTCAAATTAAAATAAGTACCTCCTTAGGTTAGAGGTACTTTGTCATAATGGTTACATTAATAAACAGTTATTGTACATGCACATATGAAAAGCCAATATATTCTTTGTATGAATTTTCCATCTTACGCCCCCACACTTATCTTTTGAAACTTGGTGGCAAGAAGCTACAGTAGACTTTCTTTAAAAAGGAAAAAAAACAAATACACTTCTGCATGCTGCAGGCTTTTGGCACGATGGGATCAGAAAATTGCTTCAGTTCATAGCAACCAAGGCAGACAAATCTATCTACATTATATCCATAACCACAGCATTTGTGGATAGATGGGCCCTGGATTTTATTTTGATAGCGTGTAAAATGGACAGAACCATCTAATGCATGTCAAACAGCCTCATTTCAAAACATGATAAAGTGGAATTTGCTGTGAGGATGTGACCAGAAGTGAACATGAGTTCCTACACAAGATGTGATGCTTGTAGTGCGACAAAGAACATTTCTGCACACCTAAAAGTAATGCACTTATTTGCTTTATGTCTGGTCAAAGTTTGATTAGAAGACATACATTTATATAAATGCATCATTTCCCAGAGCAAAATCAAGACGTTTTGGTATTTTCTTTCACTTTTCGTGATCTCTTTTGTGTCACTGTGCTAAAGAAATGCAGAAGTACTCAAAAGGTTTCACATGAGACCTGTGGCGATGTCTGACACCTTACCCCATTTTAGACTTTGCATTGCTCTGTTTTGGTCGCCTGGCATTCCTAATGCAAACCTGAGGGGAAAAGTCAAAATCTACAAAGTACATTTTCTTTTACCTTTTACCCAGCGGTGGATTGTACAGTCAAAGGTATTTCTGTGATGTGATGATGTTTGCTTAGGGCAAAACCAACATTAAAATCCAATACACTCACAGTCTCGGTTTTTTCACTGGCCTGTAGAAATAATGGATTTAAATATTGGTTTTGCACCAGACAAATATCTCACCATTTCAGGCAGACTCTACATGTCTGTCAGGTATCTTTGAAAATGCAACCCACTGCTACCTAACAGACCAACATTGATTTCTTTCCTCTGTTGTTTGCATAGGGATTACTATACAATTGAATCATGGGGTAACGCCAAACAATAATCTGATATTCAACACTAACCACAGTCTCACAACTGTAACCCTCAACGGGAACCTTTTCTCATTATTCAACCTTTGGTAAGAGCTGCCTGAAAAATGTGCTCTGTGTCGAATTCCAATGTATGAAAATTTAGTGTAGAATTTTTATTTACCACAGCAGATGTGAGCAAAGGTTAAATGTCAAAGCACCGCAAAACACTAACTCGTTGAGGAAGATCCATACGCAGCAGGGTATGAGCTCCATGCCATTACATAGAAAGGTCAGAGGAAATCAGAGTCACAATCTATGTAGTTTTGAGCTATGAAACAGCTCATACACGTCAACATAAGCAGCCTTTACCACTACAGAAGATCCGTATTACAGTAACGGTCAATGAAGGGCACTCAGCAGATGCTCTTATCAAGAACAGTCAAAGAAGGTAAGTGGATGTACCCACTGAGCCAGATCATCCAAACCACTTTCATTTTCAGAGACTAGATTTGTCTAGAAGTAAGCTTTCTTAACTTTCTCCAGAACTTGATTCAGTCATCAGTGTACCCAACCCCCACATTCCCTCTTCAACCATTTTGGTGACGTTCATTACAAGTGGTAATCCCTCATTGCACAGAGATCTTTGACTTGTAGATCTAAGCAATCCAACTGTTGAAATATTGTTATTTTCAACCTGTTGAGATGATGATGGCTATTAGTAACTCAGAGATATAAGTTTCACCTTCCACCCAAATTTATCAAAAATGCAACTTAAACAACTGTCATCATTCAACCAGTGGTTCTGCTTCTGTTTTGTCTCAAGATTTCAGCAACGTGGTTATTTGTACAGTTTGTTCTGGCTGATTCAGCTGTAGTTTGCAAAGCTGAGATAAAAAAAAAAAAAAAAAAATCAAAAGTATGTTTACTACATAAAAGGAAAATAAACAGGATTTTGCAAAACGCTGGATTCTTGGCAGCTTTGTCTATTAGGCTGGACATGAGAGAAAAGAAAGCTTAAAGAGACTACCACTGCACCGTCTGCATTTAAAACACATTTGAAGTCTGTTTCCCACAGTCCACTGTGTGGAATTCCCTTCTTGGCAAATGCAAGTGTCATAAATTTAGTATGAAAGAGAGAGAGACTTGGAATGGGAAACTGAATTCAAAGGAAGAAGGAAACAACATTTTGCAAAAGAAATTTTATTCTTTATTCTATTTTTACATTAAAAAATTAGCTTTCACATACCCAGCGTGAAGATTTACAACTGACTTCTGGTATCAACAAACATAATACATATCTATACACAGACACACACACACACACACACTATAACAGTCCCACAAAATAATTTCCTCAAGACAGCTTTAGTGAACTGGATGGCTAATTTCATTGTCCAACAATTGGCTGAGCTGAAAGCTGGCAGAAGCCGACGACAATGTAATTAGCCATTTCACTATCATGTCTGACCACAGGAAGCCTAATTGTTTCTGCTGACGGCACAGACAGCAGGTCGGGGGGGAGAAACTGAACACCCATTTGTTGCAGTCCTTCGTTAACATCGGGTTAAATGCTGAAAAAAATTTCTTACCACCCCATGCAAAAAAAAAAAAAAAAAAAACATTATGATTTACATATATGCAAATAGAAGGAGCACACTTGCAGTTTAACCTTAAATGGTAATTAGTGTCTGTGAGAAGGGTGTGATATGTGGAATGTTTAGCATATGTAATAATAATACCCTGATCAGAAAAAAACTCTAAGGGTCTTAAACCCTGTGCCACATAAAGAGTATGATCCAGAGCACTTGCACAAAACGCAGAGCACATTATGGGTCTCACTAAAATTTATCTCCAAAATCAAACCCAGATTGGCTAAAGGACCATTTAGACCACTACACAGTGCTAACTGATGTAGATTCTCTTTACAGTCACTGCTTGATATATTTTGTCTACGCACAACAGACTACAACAAACACATCATTAACATAAACATTCACAGCAGGAGGGGTCTGTCTTTTCTGGCTCTTTGTTTGATAGACTATAACATACTGTAACATAACATAAACAAAACAAAATCAAAGCAGTGCATTGTTGTTTAAATTTTTTAAAATTAGATTGTAGCAATTTCAGAATACATTAATACATTTAAATGTTCTTTTGTATTTTTTCCACTTTATTTATAATTTTTCATTATATAATTCATTTGTGTTGTATGGCCAGCTGGCCTATTTTACACAATCTCAAATATTATCATGAAATATTTGTAGAAAAATCTTTTTTGTATTTCACAAGGCGTGGCTGCATCAGACAGACACAAGCAAAACAAATGATTTTTGTTTATTGTTATCAAGAAAAAAATAGCAAAAGTAAATTCTTGATGGTGTCAACATGTCAGTTCTCTACATTGTCGGTATCAAAGTTAACAAATAGCAAAGAATGTGTTCAAAACTGAACAAAAAATAAATAAACCATCACATA
>JBBMJY010000006.1:20092939-20108695 GCA_037833715.1 Toxotes lorentzi
ACACACACACACACACACACACACACACACACACACACACACACACACACACACACACACACACACACACACCCACTATATGATCACTACTCTACCAGATGGTCACCTACACTGGTACCTCCCTCCACAGGTGGTGGTACTTTCCCCTTCGTTCACCTATCTCTGCCCTGTGATCACACAACATCTGGTTCCACCGAACACTGTATACTTGTCTCTGCCTAATAAAACTGGGGCCTGAACCCTGAGGTCATTCCCTTTATTTACCATATTTTTTCTGCCCCTTTACTAGATGGTGAAAATTAGGACAGGAAGTAACAGGAGAGGTAAAGGCAAAAGATCAGCACCAGGTCACATTCTGAAGAAAACAGAAGAAACAGACCAAGAAGTCACCTGAGCAGTGAAAGATATGGGCTGTCAATCAACCATAAAACCATCATAAAAGACTCATGAAAGCTCTGTAATGTGCTTCTAAGTTAAAGGGTCTACAGACAAAATCATGATGACGTGATTAAGCTATCAGTGTGAAGAGAATTTTCCTTCAGGGGCCAAATAGGTCCTAAATTTATAAAATAAACAGTTGGATGTACTGTGGAGTCTTCTGCCACAAGGTGTTGAAAAGCTTTAACTTCAACATTTTCTCTGCACTAATGCAAATGAGAATACATTAATATTCATTTGTTGTTCTTTGAAATTAAAATGAGTGAGTTTAATCCCAGCAATCATCATTCAGGTGGTGTAACTGGTAAAGGTGCAAAGTCATGGATTCCACAAGGCCCAAACCAACAGCATCATTATCTAGAAAATGTACTGTAATATACGATGCATTTAAGAATCATTAAATGTTAAGTCTTTCACGCGTGTAGGACACTTTCCACATGAGCTGCATTCCTTCTGCCATTCAGCTTATGAAACAGTGCAGACAACATGAACCTGCTGAACCCTGTTTGTGGATTGTTTGTAGGAATGACAACTGTATCACAAAGCTCAGTTTCCTGACAGATGTAAAGCTGCAGTGACAGTGCATTTAAAATGCATCTTTTACATATGAAACACCCACCTTCTGTGGGCTTGAAAGATGGCTGTAAAAAGTTTCTTTGTTTGATGAGAACACCAGCTGTGGTGAGTTTGACATCAGAGTGGAGTGTAGGAAATGGAAAAATGTTGAATTTATAACTTATTTTTGAGAGGAAATAAACTACAGAAGGTCTTCTGTGTTCTAAACAACAGAAAGCCCATTCATGTTTGACCTTTTATGCATGAAATCAGCAGGGGGTGTGTCTTAAATGATGATAACTGTCACAACAGGTGGATGATGACACATTCTCTCCTAAACACACAAACTAAAAAGTAAAAGAAACCAATAATCATTTCAACTTTCAATGTCATTTGTTCCACTGAGCGTAAAAACTTAAAAACCCTTTGATTTGTGTACAGCACACTTTCCTCATGAGCTGTGTTTCTTTATGTAAAGATCTGCAAGATTTTCATGACTGCTTTGCTACACTCCATTAATAATTGACAAAACAATATTGATACAACCTATCTTCAGTTCATGAACGTATTTCTGTACTTTTGCCACGAAAAACAATCAGTCTGCTAGCTCCTGGCAAAAAAACCCAGAGACTGCTTCCCACCAGAAATGGAGAAAAAAAAAGGACATATTTCAGGATAACAGCCTTAAAAGTGTCCTACCAATGAAATGATGCTGTCTTCCTCTGCAGAGATCAGAGATCAGCCCTTCAGGTGAGCTGATCGGTTGTAATTCATAGTATTTTTCTGTCACTTAAAAGCAGTTCCTCTCTTTTGCATAATTCTGAGGTTTGTGGCCTTTCTTGCAACTGAAAACATAATATTCATGTGCTTCAGGTATATGTCTCAGTCCTTTCAGATCAGAGTTCCTGCAGAATACCACAGAGACAAGCCGCACATCCCCTTGGAAGCCAGCTTGGGAACCTGCCAGCATCAGACAGCTCAGAGTCCAGCTACGGGAGGCATGAAATGCAGGAAGGGGGTTTCATGGCTAAGTGGGGCTAAGCGGAGGAGAGCATGGCGTGTTAGAGTCATTTCATGGAGCATTTGACGGAGGGAAGTTGGACAGAATCCTGTCGGAGTCAATGCTTGTAGGATTTGGGGCTCCTGGAAGTTGTTTCTCCCGTTCTGTGCTGGTGATGCTGAGTGCTTAATGGGTTTTTAGTATTTTAATGTTTCCTTTGGGCCGGATTTGTTTTTTTCTGTGTTGAAGATAGTAGTGGGTTACATTTATTATTTTGGGTTTGTCCACCCTGAATAGTTTTCTCCTGTGTTTAATTGTATTGTATGAAGCTACTTTTGTTTTGTTTCTCTTTGAAATCTGTTTCCCTTCAATCTTTTGTTTTTCCTCTCACCTTAGCTTTAACACAACCATGATCTTCTCCTAAGGTCTAAGCAGACAGATGGTCCAGCCTGAATGTTTAGAGGAAAATGCTTCTCCAGTGAAGTGCCCTAGAACAGATAAATCTTTGAAATAAGAGAATGACTGCTCCTTTCTCTGCAGATCTTTGTTGCATAATATTCGCCACAAGAGCTTAGTTTCAAGTTTGAGTTGGACAGCAGCTGTGAAATGAAATGAAATGAAAACATCAAATAATTGCTAGACTAACTTTTTTTTTTTTTTTTTTTTGTAATTTAACAGTGCCAGGAAACCAAGGAGGGAAATTCTAGGAAGCAAAAGTAGAATAATAAGGACTAAGATATGTGACTTGCTTGCACTACAGTTGATAAATGTTCAGCAATTTGTCTCGGAGACAAACTGAAACAGGTTGTAATGACAGTAGGATCTCGTCTCAATGCAATAACACATTCTTCATATTGTTTACAGATTACTGTACTACTTTAGGAAAGTCACTACAAGAGTTACAGACATCCTGTATCTGCACATTTAAAGTAGTAAAGAATTTTGGACAAATTTATTCTATATGTCAGCACCATGCTTACATGATATTGTTGAATCTGTGTGGTTTTTAAGAAGGTCAAAAACACCATGATACTAGAGTAAAACCAAACAAACAACACAACAAAAAAGAAAAACCCTTTCCAGATGTCTGACAACTGGGAAGGAGGTTGTATCTGGAGAACTTCCTCAGTTAGTTTCCTTTGTCTCCCATCTTGATTTACGGCTCCATATCTTCCCCCCGCTCTTGCAACCTCTCCAGCTTCCTCCCCAAATTCCAGAGGGATGGTGTCATCTCTGGGCTCTTCTTCCTCAACATGAACGTTGAAGGAAAAAAAAAACACAAAGTGAGCAGAAACAGGTGTCACCTCTGAATAGGAGCTTATCCGACCTCCCAGTAAGCTCAACAGCTAAACCTCCCCTGTGCGAGGTGAGCGTGACATTAAACAAAATAATAGGCTTCATTAATGGCGACACGGTGCTCAGATGGCGGTGGCGGCTGTAAAATAAAAGGTTTAGCAGCCTCTTGTTGTGGCTCTTTGTTGACAGAAAGGGCTGTGGTTGAAATGATCCGTGACATTGCTCCGGGGGTGATGTGGAGCCCATTAAAATGTTGCAGTGCTGCTAAAGGAGAATGAGAAATAATACAGAAGGTAATGTTTACTGGCCTATAGAGCAGGATGTTGCTGGTCCTGTGGAATGTATGTTACCGTGTTGTTATGCATGTTAAGATGCTTCTGTACCAATGACACGATGACAACAATGCTTCCATTAGAAAAAGGTTCATTTTCAGCAGCTCCAACAGAAATTATATTTGTATGCAAATAATGCATTGAAAGCTGAAGGTAAAATGATAATTTAATTCTGATCGGCATGACAGCTCCTGCTTTGTGGGCTGGAATTAACAAATTAATTGTGAGATGAAATTGAGATAGGCAGCATTTTTAAAATCGTTTTTCAATTACATTTTGAAATTCAGTTTTTAATTTATCTTTTAAAAAGGGATTAAAATGATTAACATGCTACTTTTTCCTTTAATTAATGATGCATCATTTAAATGCAAATTTACTCATTCAAGTTTTATTATAATTTATTGTTTTTAAAGACATAACTGCTTAAATTTAGTTGTTTTCAACACACAGCAGCACCTACAATCATGTAGACTCTATATTCATTTTCCATAGCAATTATAAAAACCTGGGCAAGCGTCATAAGCATGAATTCTGTGATGAAAGATTTTATGCCGAAACACATTAGCCTGATGAGGTTAATTCTTGCATTGGAGAGCTACCAATTCCATCTTTCATGCATGTTTTTGGATCTCTTGGGCAGCTTCTGGCAGAGAACTGAAGCAGACTAAGGTTACACAACAAGGATCACCTGTTAGATGGTTTCCAGTGGAACCCCTAACAGCAAACAGTATCAGACTGTGCTTGTGTTGTGTACAGCCAAGAGAAACAGCTCCTTAATTAATGGAACTTCTCCATGCACATTCTGGACATTGCACCAGAAATATGTTGTTGATTGTTTCATGGATCATTAAACTGAACAAGAGAGAAAAATCTGGTTATTGATAACATGCAATTGAAACAATGGAATAAATCTTACATTGTATTAGTCCACACTGGGCATTGCAATTGCGTCAGAAGAAAAGTTTCTGTCCTACAACTGCGAGACAGTGAGAAGAACTAAATTTATGCAATTTGTACACAAAGTTCCAAAAATGGTTGTTCTACTAAAAAACTAAAAACCAAATAATCTAACAAATATGAGGGGGTAACATCAAAAGGAGAGTAAACAACATTTTATGATTAATTATATGCAGTTCTGTGTTTAAAATCAAACCTCATTCATGGTGAGAAATTGTGGTTCTTCCCAGTGAAAGAGTGAAATCCCTGGAATAATTTTAAAATTATGGGGAAAACCCACCTCTTTTTTTTTTTTTTTTTTTTTTAATTTTTGAATGGAAATTCCACCTGTCCTTTGAACTCAGAGGACAACTCGAATGACAGTATGCAATATATAAGATTGGACCACCAGTCTTGTAGGATTATAGGTCTCAAGTCCCAAGAGATCAAGCCTGGATGCGCCTGTTTGTTGTACATGTTCACATGTTTTGACAGACTGGTCTCTTCAACTGTGTTTGAATACCAGTGTAGAGAGGACTGAGACAGCTGAACAGCATCCTGTGTTCTTGTAAATCCACACTTGTGAGTGCCAAATTTCCTCACTAATGCAAACCTGTGTGTGCATGTATGTGTGTGCATGTGGCTTTCCGCAGTAAACGCTAAAGGAAATGCTCTGAAGGTTGTCAACCGTCTATGACTCAAAATTTCAAAGAGCAGAAAAGTCCTTCTCAGGTCTGAATCTGCCCATGGCACAGTGACACAATGCCCTGCATGTACAATGCTCCCTCTGAATCTCACACCATGAAACCAATAAAAAGAACAGACTGCCGTGAAGAATAAAAGCACAGGATGAGGTGAAGGGATTTCTCTGCTTCCACCTCTTTTTCCTCTGTTCTCATGTCTCGGTTTCTCCCAACACACAGCAAGCTGGTTTAAGTAGCATTAATGGTATTTGGTTAGGACATCACCTTTGACCTTAAGAACAAAAACAGTAGCAGGGAGCCGCTCAACAGGTCCCCTGTGAGGGACAATGGGAGTGAGGTTGGACTTAATAACAGGAAACACAATAGTGTTTAGGGAGATTACACCAGTGCATTCAACAGACCAGTCTCACAGGTAGACGATGTTGTTGCACAGGAGCCAAATGTTGGTTTCACTCATGTTTGTGCGTCAGCTGCTGCACCGTTTCCCCGCGGGAATTAATTAATAGAATTAATAAGGTATGTTATGTCTTTTCTTTTCGTCAAACCCTCTGTCAGTCTCAGAAGAAGACATCAGACCTGACAGATTTAAAATCTGATGGCAGAATTATTCCCGCTTAATTAAAGACTTGTCTGATCCTTGTTCAAAGCCTGGGCCAAGGGAAATAAAAAAGACACAGGCAGGTTGTAAACAGGATGGAACAGCCTTCCGCTTTATTCTAAATTTGATATGTACAGGAAAAAGTGGCTGCATACATTTCATAATATATCATGTAAAAGTTTTCTGGAAAAACAAAACAAAACAATTGCACATCAGCTTCCATTAGCTTCCATTTCTTTTCTTTTTTTAATACTTTAAAACACATCATGGTACAGCATGGTTGAAGGCAATGTCAAACAGGATACAAATACACTGATAACCGCTTTTAAGTGTTGGCTCTTGTGAATAAAATAATACAGGTTCAGGAAGGAGTACCCCAAAAATGACACATCTTTATACGATATTAAAACTGTTAAAAAAACCATATACACACACTGTAGTGTGTGTGCTGAAGTGTCACTGACAAACAAATCACATCATGTCCCTCTTTGTGTAAAATATTATGATATTAACTCAGGCACTTGTCGCTATTAGACCCCATAACTGGACAGCTGAGCAGCAAAATCCATGACATTTAGAGCAAGGGTCAAATACATCCTTCAAAATGTGCTACTCTGTACTGCGAGACGCACTAGTGTTCACAGCAGGAAGTGTGGGCCACTCAACCAAACACTTTTAACCAAAAACCACTCAGAGTGGAGATTTTTTCATCCTTACTTGCACAGTTTGTATCTTATTTTCATCAGCCCATTGTGGCACAGATATAAAAACACATACGCTGGTAAAGGGCCCCAGTGTGTTTGTGTTTTTACACCCATGAACATACATAATGCAGAAGGGAATTTTTAATGAGCTTAGAGCAGAGTAGTGCCTTGAACTTTCCTCAGGTTATTATACAGGTTCATACACTGAAATAATGCCATTGAAAAATCCTCTTTTCTTCAACTTTTTTCAAACTTTTTGTTCATTAACCAACCAATGTATGTCACGCCGCTTCGCTCTGCTTATGGAGAGTGTGTAGGAGTGAAGGGCAATTACACACTGCCTGTTTGTTTTCCACAGCTTGATGATGGCCATTTATTTTTGTTTCCCTTTTGTTTAAAGTTCGACCTCAGCTCGGTCTCATTTCAGTTCACTTGCAGGCAGAGACAGCCATGTCACAAACAGTTGTGATGTTAAAGAAGGGTTTGTTCACACCAAGAGGATCTGTTTCCACCTACAGCAACAATTACAGAGGTGGGCTGGTGGGCTGGTGGGCTGTGGCAGTGATTTTTAAACATGTGTGATCGACACCCAAGGTCTCCTTTCCAACCTACAACCTACAACCTACAACCACAGCAGCTGACTTCACTGATTAGTTCCTTCTCTCTTGGTGAAAAAAAATGCCAATCAGCAGCAGTAGAGTTTGACTGGAATGAAAATGAGAATACTCTCAGGTTATAATGACACCAGCCACTGGGCTACAGTGACTCATAATCAAAACTTCATCCAAGCGTGCAGATAGTTTTGGTTTAATTTATTCAGGCTTTGAGATTTCTGTATCCACCCTAATACAGCTGAGGTAAGTTAGTGAGTCACAGTTTATTAGTTGCATTGCACCACCTGATTTTATATAACCCTCCTCAGTTGGAGTAAAACTTCTCCACAAAATCGGACTAGTTATAAGGCAGGAGTCAGTGGTTTGAATAAACTGTGAACTCACTGTCATGTAGTGGCTGACCTAACAAGCCTTCTAACGGACAGTCAGTGACCATGATCGTGACTAGAGCTAACACACTGTCAGCAGTTTTCATACAAATTATATCTTTGGAGAAATTTCAAGTCAAAGAAACGTTCCTATGAAAATGTTTTTGTAGTGGACTTTTCAGTGCTGTGGGGACAGCAAACAAAATCCCATTCACCTCCACTGTGTGAGAATGGCACCAGAAACCTGATGAAAATCTCAACACCGGATGAGCATGTGTCCGTGGAGGTAAGCCAGAAATTATGCTTTTCTGTAATTTCATTCAACCTACCCTTTAAAAGCCAGCAGCCCTTAGTTCAATCCATTGACTGCTGTGTTTTTTTAAAGCAAGATAGCACCCCTACCTGCTCCCCCTTCTCAAATCAGTCTGGAGACGAGTGTCGGCTAAATGTTTAAAAAGGTAAAGAATAGACAAAGCAATTACGGCAATCAAAAGCAATTAACTCCTGAGGACAATCCTTTGTTAAAAAAGGGAGAAAAGCTCCATCAAATCTCACACTAGGAGGGTCGTTGTCTCTCTACCCATCGTTATTTTGGCTCTTTTTATGCTTTTATTCTGCTCTTTATGTCAGAAGCCAGGCCCTCTGTCGGTGCCTCTGGTGGCAGCGTTCTTTGGCGCTGGCAGGCAGCAGGTGGCTCGTGATGAAAAATTCAGTGCAGAGCCTGGCTCGCGAGACGAAGAGGAGGAGGAGGAGGAGGAGGAGGAGGAGGAGGAGGAGGAGGAGGGTGGGACTGGGTAGCAGGAGGAAGAATAAAGGGAAGGGGAGGGGTGTGATGAGAGGAAGGTGGGAGGAGGGGAGAGCGAAAGGTAGAAGAAAGGAGTGTAATGAACAGAGAGGTGACGAGAACAAGGAGAGGAGGATTGGAAGCCAGAGCTCCAGACAGAAAGGCAGGCAGGCCAACGAGTCAAGCCCAGAGCAGTGCAGGGGGGCCAGGCAGAGGATCAGAGCTGTCTACCCTCGCTGCTTGGGTCTCCCTCATGGAGATAACATGCCATATGAATCATTTATGAGGGGGGCTTTTTTATTAATAACATACACACTGTGCCCTGCTTCTTTCATACACTGCCTTGTTTTCTCTGCTCCCCTGGGACCACTCATGAGAGAGGGCCCAGTCGCTCAGGAGAAAACAGTGGAAGCAGAGAAAACAGGCTGCAGAGAAAAACTGGCAGCGTTGGTAGGGGTGAACGTGAACTTTAGTGAAGTGAAGAAAGGGTGATTTGTGGCCGCTGGGAAGAGTCATCCACAGGACACTCTGTAAAGCCACAAAACACATTCTTGATCATGAAACACGTACCTTGCCACAAACCCACACAAAAACGTACGCCCCTTCGCGGGCTTAAAAGAACGACCACTCACTTTCCCGTCTGCCCATTTGATTGTCAGTACATGACGGAGCCAGATCTGGATGAATCAGAGTCCTGGACGACTGTGAACGAGCATCATGTTTGTGAATGTAGAGAAGGCACTGAGCGTCTCAAGTCTATAGTAGGGTGAGTGACTGAGTGACTACTGGTATCTGTCATTGGCACAGCGAGGGATTGAACACAAACACCCACATACTGAGTACACTTCACAGCTGTTTACCTCTAAGATCATCGCTAAGTTATAAGACCTCTAGGCTGTCCTTTGTCCAGATTTGTAGCGTCCGCTTTTGTGGGGTGATCCCCTTTAGCTCCTGAGCCAAAAGTTGTCTGTTCAGCTCTATGCATCAGTCCAACATCACTCCTCAAGAATAAAAAAGTCGTCCTTTCTCTGACCCCAACCTATTAAGCCTTGCTAACTGCGAAGGTGAAGGTGGCACATCTTGGCGGTACGGACCCTTGGGGGAGGCCGGGTCCTTCAGGTGAGCTGTGGAGTAGCCCTCGTAGCTGCTGTTACCGCTGCTCTCCTGCATTAATTTCCCTTTAGCTTCCTGCTCTCGGCGCCTTTGCTCCTGCCTCAGGAGCTCCTGGGCCTCCAGAAGGACTCTGGCATTGACACCACCACCACCTGGGTAACCGTTCCTGGAGCCCTGGTAGCTGGAGTACCTGGGGTTGTCCTTGGCTGTCTGGAAGCCCTCTCCAGGCGGGTAAGCCTTATCCCATGAGTCTTGGGAGATGGTGCTAGGATTCTTCCTGGGTTGCCTGGTACAGAAAGAGAAATAAAAAAAGAGGGAAATGTGAGATGCAGTTTGAATTTTAGTTTCATATGATTCCTTTGACATAATCATAAACAGCACGTAAGTGATTTATTTCACCATTTTAACTCTCTCTCTTCTGGGTTTGTTTATTTACAGGCTTCAGGCACAGTCATGACAAGTTTTAGTTAGTCATGCCATATTTACAGTAGTTACTTTCAGAATATGTTAGACCGAGATTTGGCATGCTGTTGTAGGACATGTTTTATGGAAAACAAGTTGAACATAATCTGAATTTAAGCGTGACATTTTATTCTTCACCATGGAAATATTAGGTTGACCAAAAGTTTTAAAAAATCCACATTCTAGCTTTTTTTCCCCAGAGGTTTTAACTGCTTCTCTAAGGTCTTCTTTAGCAGATGGACTGAGCTCAGTACTTAAACATGCATACTGAGCAAACTTTGGTTGAGCTGTGGTTTGCTGTGCTCTGGATTTTTTTTTGTCAAAACCTGTTTCTGAAGTTGTGTTTTTTTCTTTTATGTCCTCATGTTTGTATGTCCTCAACACTCTGACCTTACATGTGGACATATGACCATTTTGTCATGTTGAAAACATGAGATTTCTGATATTATGGGTTAAAATAATCACATTTACTGTATGTACCAACAGGTGCGCTCCCATCCTTTTTCCTCAGACACGGACACTTTATTTCTCTGTGACACACAGGTTGAACCCTCGTCACCATATCTTATGACCTGGTCTTGTGGTTGAAACATCGACAGCAACAAAAACATTTGTGAAAAACTTGTTATGTCTTGAGAGATGGGACTAATATGTGGATTTTTCACAAAAAAAAAATATTGTACTGTCAGTCACATGGTAGCCAAGACATCCAATTCAATGAAAATGAGGCACCATTACAGCCTCACAAACTGCCTCTGGGCAAGTACCAGCCCACAGTAACAACATACAGGGATACCTAACCATGTCAAAGTCCCCTTCCAGCCCATTAGGCCCATTTCGAGACAGGCAGAAACAACCATTGGATCTGACAGAAAGTAATAGCAGACCTTTTGCAGTTAGAAAAATGAGGCGACCATCTTGTCCTCACTGGATTTGCCCAAGCTGATATTTGACACCTGACACAAGTGTCTTAAAGGCACAGTTGGTTGTCATGCTTCTGTGGGTCTGCCCTGCACTTTACCAGAGAGATGGGGGGGAGGGGGTGTCCAGATGTGTGACATCACCTCTCATTTCTGCTTGGCTAGCCTCTTTGTGGCAGCCCTGCCTTTGTTTGTGTGTGTGTGTGTGTGTGTGTGTGTGTGTGTGTGCGTGTGTGTGTGCGTGTGTGTGTGCGTGTGTGTGTGCGTGCCCATACGATATGCATGAGTGTCCTGAACCTAACAGCTCCACCCGTTTATCTCGAGGGTAAAGCAAAATGAGAGCAGAGGCAGAGAAGAAGAAGACACACAAAAACATCAATGGGCTTTTGACTCTGAGCCATGCATAATTAGCAGGTTTATCAGCCAGCTGTGAAGAAATCGTATTATTCCTGTGTTTGGATTTGAGCAGGAAGGAGAGAAAAAAATCTTTAATGAGAATAGAAAAGACCTTTGTTTTTATTCAACAGAGATTGAATGCTATTGGGAATGGATACGCTTCTCGATCGGTGAGATATGAGAATATTGCTCAGGTTTATTCTTGCACACGGCTCAGTGATTCCGATTTTCAGAGACAGGCGTCCCCGGGATTTCATTTCATATGTTGACAAAGGAGCAGTACATGTGTGGTAAATACAGCAACATGCTTACTGTTCTGTATTCTGTGCATTCACACGGTGAAGCATGACAGAGGATAAAAAAAAGAAGGGGGAAAAGGTGACAGAGAGAGATTGAGAGAAAAAAGGTAGACTTTGTGGGAGGTTGTAGTGCAGAGCAGATAGACAGATAGATAGGGCTGTGACACGTTCACGCATGCAGACACACACTAGTGAGACCAAATGCCACTGCAGCTGCTGCAGCCAGCCTTTGGTCTCCCATAACGGCATTACTTTGGCTTGGAGATCAATGGGGCATGTCGGTGATGAATATGAGGGCTCTTCATCCGCCATCATTGTTTTAAATGACAGCGGTTTATTTTCACTCACAGCTCCTTATTTAGCGAAGGGTCTCACCAAGGAGGAAACTGACCTTTATCCAAAATGAATGCTGGGATGTTTTTTTTTTTTTTGAGGAACACTACAACCATTAATCATGTCTCACATCATGAGAGTCTTGCTCTCATGAAGAATTTCACCCTCCATGGACAGCACAGGCCCATATGAATCCCATCAAAGCTACGATCTCCTAAACGCCACATTTACTCCGTCTCAGCCTCTGACTCGACATGATGGTATGCTCTAAATCAAACAATAGTTAGTGTTCTCAAGACAGCACAGCCGGGTTTATCCAAACAGAACAGTTTCTTAATGGAATTAGTGGAAAAGTGAAGGGACGTGGCCACAGGATGTTGCCTCTGACCACTGGAGTGCGACGGGAGTTCATTAATCTTTCAGCACAGCTGCCTGTAATATTTATCAAGGAAAGGATTTATATCGATAACAGTGGATTAGAGTACGATGGCCAAGAAACAGAAGATAATGTATTTCATGTTGTATATACATGGTAAGTGCTAGTTGATGATGTACAGTGGTCTGCTTGGTTTGGCCTTGTATAGAGTTTGAAGGAGTAATTAAGAGACTGCTGAGGGAAAACAGTTTTAATAACTTTGAATAACATTTCCTCTTAGACAGTTCACGTCTGAACCGATTCAAGAATTTAAAAAATCTTCTCCGTACCAGTGTGTTTTTATAAGTGTTAGCTCACGTATACAATTTTACTGACAATTTTGAATGCAGGCTTTACAATTTTAGACATTAGAATGTATTTTTACACAATTCAAATCTCAAATCTCTCTGCCAGTTCAGTATCCCCCCCTCGAAACAAAACCCTCAAAAAGCCCAATCTTTACTTCAATCATTTCTTCTCAGAAAAAAAATGTCCCTGTGTCTCCAATCTGTCACTTTCTATACCCACTACCCCTAACCATGCACATACACAGACACACACACGCCCTAGCACTTCCTGGAACAATGGGCAGCCATATCATGCAGATCAAAGGGAATTACATTAAGGGAAAGGAAAGCAATCATGTCAGATCTGTGTGAGAGGGTAACATGATCTGTCCATTCTGAGGCTCAGTGTGTATGTGTGCGTAGGTTTGTGGTCTCAAATTGACTAGCTCTGCCCCTTTTTCTTACTTAGATCTTATATACATAATCTCCTATCATTACTGTCACAAGGCTATTACAATGAATCTGACATAATAAGACGTGAGTGCACGAGGGTGCATGCACACATACAGCCACACCCACACACACACCACTGCTTGTACATGACATCAACTTACAGATCTAAAACAGATACGGACACAGTCACAACCTCCTGGGCAAACTCATATCAGACAGACAGCAGGTAAACAAGAAGATTCAACACACACATACACACAATGCCCCAGACGGACTCACACACAAAATCTCTTAGCACATATTGATTGTCAGACAAGCAGAAACATACATCAAACACAACATCACATCAAGCCTGACACCACACACACACACACTCTGTCTGTCCATCACTCTTACCTTGGTAAGGAGCTGTACTGTCGTTGTGCCTGGGCGAACGAGTCTCTCTCCTCCTGTCTCTGTCTTTGCATCTGGACCTCGACCGACACCGAGTGGCGACCCGGCTGACTGTACCCGCCCGGACCGTTGCTGCTGGTGTTTGACTGAAAACAGCGAGATGGCAGCTCGGTTAGCTGTCGTTCCCAGTGTGATCATCATCAGCATAGGCATAATCAATAAGGGAATTACCCTATACATTCATTTATTTATTCATCTGCCTTCTATAATGTAATGATAATCCACACGAGGCTGAAATGCTGTCCAATAAAATCAGTGGGAATGTGCACTGGGTGGACAGATATGATGTAGGATGCAGGTAGGATGTACAGGATTTAATGTGCCTAAACTGATCTCAGTGCAGGTTATGCTTTTATTGCAAACGTGTCACAAGTAATGAGGAAATTTCTTGTTCTAGGGTCATTTTAAGAATTGAATCCATTTCACTTATGTGGATCACTTTCATGATACTAATATTTGTACAGTGTGCCAATCCTCCGAAAAGGCCATCTAAATCCATTATCAAAGCACCACCAGGATAATCCAAAGCCTTAACCGTGTCTAGTTTTCATTGCTGTAAGCACCATAAGCAAAATTCCATTCACCTCCATTGTACTGAAGCAGGAGCAGAAATGTCACACATATCTCTTTTTAACTATCTGTGTGTCTAGATACCACCAGAGGCAAGTGGAAAAATATATATTTTTTTGTCATATGGGTGAACCAACCCTTTAAATCTGCGCTACTGCCTTATAAGAGGAACAAAAATGTCTGAAGCTGCAGTACAAGAGGTGTTCTGGTGCCAGTCATTTTGTGCTGATCAGAGAGCTGCTTGTTCTCTTGTATAGCTCATATAGCTATGGGAATGCAGATGCCTTTACACTCGCACAGTTAGAGAAATACTGATGACTTTTCTGTGTTCAGTTAAACATTCATGATGCTGAACTGCCTGCAGAGCTAATGCAGGATACATGTATGAATGGGAGGTTTTAGAGGTGTTAACACTCCAATATGTGAAATCAGTGGTTCCAAGTGAATTAAGCCAATCTGTTATATGTAATTGGTCCTCCACATTTCAAATATTCAGTATATATGCTGCACTGTATAACAACAAAAGTCACATTTCATCGATAAAACACACTGATAATGAAAAATAAAGATTAAATCGTAAATAAAAGTATTTTCTTATCTACAGCAGCCAGTTGTGGTGATTTGCATCCTGTATTTTTGCTGAAATCGAAGGATCTGTGCTTTAAAAACATGTATTTGTCTAACTCTGTTATAGGAAACCACACTTAGTTGTAGAAAAACAAAAAAATAAAAGCAGCAACACATTCAAATGTCTCTGTTGTGACACGTTTAATCGGACTCAAATATTCTAATTAGGAACCAATCTGGCAAAAATTATTTTTGAATCGAACATCTTATCACTGCTTAAACAATTTTTCCAGACAAATTTATGTTTGGAAAATTCTGGAGCAGGTGACTTGGTACTTTTGCATGGTCTCTAGCACAAAGGTCACAGATTTGACCCCCAGAAAAATGCACTGAAAAAAATGCCAAAACATAATATTTCCAAATTGATAAACCAGAAATGTTACATTTAAAAACAAAGGAACACATGATCCCTCAGTTCATATTTAAAGCATGAAAAATCACCACAAGTGGAGTCAGGATTTTCACACAGAAGCCCAATAAAACTGGCAGCATTCCCGGACACTGGATACCTCACAAAATCTCCCACAGTTCCCTTCCCCCCACACCCCCACACCCCCACACCCCCAGTCCAAACCACAGACACTTACCAGCAGTTAGTCGGGCAGACACACCCTGAGCTCGTCTCCTCTCAGGTCAAAATGAAGGTGAGTCACACACAGACAGAAGGAGGGGAAGTGAGGGAGGGGCCATGCTGGAGACTCAGAGCAGGGTTACAGTGATGACACGTGATGAATGTTAGTGGGTGTTAATGAAGGAGACAACAGCTCGGCCTGTTGACACTGTGACAGTCCTCCCCCCAGACACCCTTAGACAGACACCTCGTGTACAGGTTATCAGGCTGCAGGTGAGTGTCCATGTGCACATACATGCGACACACTGTGTGTGATGTATACATTTGTAATATCCACAGATTTTGGAATGTTGTTATGACAGCAAATACAACTATTGATTAATAATTATTACAATTATTTTAACCCTGCGTTTACACAAACTCCAAGACATTATCAAAAATATACTGAAGCATCTCTTTTTCACACACACACACACACACACACACACACACACACACACACACACACACACACACACACACACACAC
>JBBMJY010000006.1:20108819-20134397 GCA_037833715.1 Toxotes lorentzi
CACACACACACACACACACACACACACACACACACACACACACACACACACACACACACACACACACACACGTCTGTCCTTCTATACTTGTGAGAAACTATGTCTTCAGACAAAGGAAACTGCTTACAGCTCTATGTCCTGGGTCATAGGAGTGGGCCTAACCCCAGCTGCTTATCCTTAAATTAACCTAAGGCCTGGGCTAAAGCTAACTCTAACCCAAACAGCCCTCTAAAAGACTGGACAAGTTGTCCTCACAAAGATAGATGTACAGGAGTACACATACACACACCCACACACTAATATCTTCCTCAGCAGTAGAGCACTACCTCAAGGTCCAGCCCACACTTGTACCACAACTCCTTGCCCTGCTCCGATGTTCATTAGCGGTGTGGGTGCAATAATTGTGTGCAGATCAGTCGTAACACAAAACCAATCTAATTACTTTTATGGCTGTGCAATGTATTGAGAGCCTGGTGGGAGCAGTGTGGACATCAGTGGGTGGGAAGGCCATAAAACGATTAAGAGTGCTAAAGAGACACTCCCCTTTCAACCAAATGAAGCCCAGGCAATCATCTCTGGGACTGACTGGCATTGCGTGGCTGCTCGGATGACAATAAGGACGGGCCGGCAGAAAACTAAGAGGGAGGGAGCGCCCACGCACCCGTTATTCCATGTCTGAATTGAAAATTGCCCGCGGGTGAATTACAGTCCCAATATTTTTCACTAAAGAAAAAAAAATCCCTTTAGCGGTTTAGGAGTGTTGAATATTCCTGGGAATGTTGGCTCATCTGCCTGAACACGGTGATCGCAGAGGGGAGGGGAAAATACCCTAAAGGAATCCAGATAATAGCAGTATTAAAATGTTGCAGTAAAATACAAGAGGCAATATTATGTGCTTTCTAAACCCCCAACATCAATTGAACGAACTCCTCTACTTCCATAGTAGTATAAATGAGTGCAATAAAGCTTGGCGCGTTGCTGCTGGGAGAGCGGGCATCAGTCATCCTGATGGAATTAGACCGTGTTTCCCACAATCCTCCCCTGCTCCCCAAACTATGGTTGAAAAAAAAAGAAAAAAAGAAGAACACAAGGGCTCCCATCACAAAGAAGAGATATTATATTGACTTAAGGCATGTGGCTAAATAGGGATGGCTAAGAAAACAGCCTGAGCTGAGGATGGATGACTGGGTGAATGAATCACAGAGGCTGAAAATTGTGGGATGGACTGAAAGTATGACAGATTCAACTATGTTTTACTGGAGGTGTGATATGAAGAGGTGAGCTGGAAGTTGGCTGTTCAAGCCTCGCTCAAAGGTGCAAAACAGGATGGTGAATGCTTACATATGGTTGTCCAGAGATACCTGTCTAATCAGTATGGCATGACACTAACAGGGTTCTGCATTCATTTCCTGTTGTATGAGAATGAGAGCGTTCTTCACACTGGGTTTTTTTTTCTCTGTCAACCTAATTTGGATGGACGCATTAAAGTCTATACAAGCGATCTCCTGCCATTTAAAAAACACAAATATCACAGGAATGTGAGCAGTCTCTCACATGTAGCACTGTCCTGGCATGGACTGAAAGTGGGGCAGTTGTAGGTGAATTAAGAAGAAGGACACTGGGTCCTTGAGGTTTGCAGCACATCACTCAGATGAGGCAACAAAATGTAATATAGGCAGAGCGAAGGTAATTGAATTTCAAAGACACATTCTCCTGTTTTCCATATGGCCCACCAGTAGGGTCAGGGCAGGAGTCTAATAACATGCTATTAGGACTGCAAGCTCAAGTGTGAGCTGCACTCTGAAAAAGTGAAAGGGATTTAACACGACCATTAGAGGGTTCTTCAGACTTAAGCCATGTGAAACCCACAGAGGGTTCTGGGAAGAACCCCCTGGGGTATTTTTCTGTAACATTTAATGTTTCTTACAACTTCATCTTTAATACCTCCTCGTCTCTGACTCTAAAACAGGGTCCAGGAGATATCTGAAGGTTTGTTTTATGGACCTATTTAGCTGATAAATGAGCCTAACATGTTCAACAGCAGGAAGCTGGAGGACTCTTTAATTTTAGAGTGCAGATTACCTAATACTGAGTTTTCATGGGAAAATGAAACTGGCAACAATAGCGAGCACGCTACAGTTGATGTAAACAAACATAATGGTGCAGTATTGTCGAGCTCTTTAACTGAGAGCACGCTTGCTTGTTCGGAGACAAAAGGAGAGGGTGACCTGCGCTCTTCTTTCCCACACTGTCCTGTTTTTGCTGTACAATGCTGCCTGGAATGTGCGCCAGTCCGTCGATCCCATTAAAACGCATGACTCTGGTTAACACTGCCGAATCCAAAACAAAACTATTCATTTTTATTGGGTTTATCAGCTAAAAAAGAAAGGCCAGAGCACAGAGGATTTAGTTCGTGAGCTCTCACTTTATCATTTCATTTCAATTATAAATCATAGCAACTAATTGTCCCATTGCAAACCAAAGACTGGGCAAAGCTACAGTGGGAAATTGTTGTGTAGACACCAGCAGTAAAAAGAGTTCATACAGAAATATACAAAAACACAACTGTGTGCGGAAAATGACCTTGTAGAGAGAAACAACCGACAAGGATGATTCAAAGTACTTGATACAAAGGATGTAATTTATAACACACCTGTGTGTCTGGTTTGGGACAACACACATTCGTGCTGCTTTTCACCACAGCATAATAACATGGATTGTGTCATAATGTGTTTGTATTACAATATGTTGTGATAGAATATGTGTGAAATCGAGTGTCGTCTCAAAGCAGACAAAGGGATGTGGTGAAAATTACACCTTTAGTGTGTGAAACAATTATATAATACACATTTTACAGAGAAATTAAGAAAAAGTAGTAAAATCTTATCTTCAGGATTTGAAATCTGCTACAGGTGGTTGTTCATATAATCATAATTTGTTGCTAAAAATGAAGTAAAACCAAGTACACTTGAGGTGCAGTGCGAGGAAGCTGAGAGGACTGAAATAAATACTAAAAATGTGACAAGCGATTTCATCACCTCAAAAAACTTTGAAGGCATTCAGATTTTTGTTCGCTTATTATTACCCCATGTTGCTTCAGAATGCACTAATTAACCCTGGTCTTAGCCAGAGACGCTTTGAATTCAATATATGTCAGTTAAAATGCACATAACCCTAGCTTTACACTGTAAAAAGGCACAGTTAAAACAAAGGATTCAAAAATGAGACCCCCAGACAGAGAGACAATGTGAAGACAAACCCAAGTCCATGAGGTGGGCGGGTCCATGTGGATGACTGACAGGCAAAACAAAAGGGGTGGATGAGCACAGGTGACAGGTGGGTGGGGTTAGTGATGGTTGTATCAGGAGGTGCGGAGACTCCTGCATGCAGATGGTTGTGTGTGAGGTGTGTTAGCAGTAGCACTATTAGCCCCGGAGGGCTTGTGGAGGTTAATGGTAATCCTAAAGTGGGGGACAGGGTGATATTATCATCAGTCTTGTTCATGACTGGTAGTAGTGGGGTTAGTGATGGTTAGCACCATACTCCAGTTAGCCACAGGTTCTTCTCAGGCTACCGTTCGAAGTTAAGTTTGAAGATGTCCAGAGTCTTGGTCTGGCAGACGTCATCTCTTGACTTAACAGTCTTACAGTCTAGCCATCCTCTCTGGCTGGCAGTGGATCTGAGTTACAGGCTCCGGTCATTTCAGACACTCACCCAGGGCTGCTCGAAGCTGTAGGTCCTCCTGCGGTCGTCAGGGTCGTCTGGGACGTTCTGGGCCTGCTGGAACTCCTGCCTCAGCCTCTGTATCCGGTCGTGGTTGCTGGGGGCTAGCCGGTTACTGAGGAGAGAGAGAGAAGAGAGAGGGGGGAAGATAGATGAGTGTGAGAGGTCCATTGTGAACCAGTGACCTGGTTCCATCAGCACAGGCGGAAATGGCCTGCAGGATGAAGTTCGTTAAAGACCAACATGCTTTGTCCATGAATTGATCAAATGTACTGTTGACACTGGCAAAGCAACCCAGATACGTTCAACCCAGATAAAACGTAAAATGTGATAAGTGAGGGCAGAGCAAAGAGTGGGCTTACAGCAGAGCCAACAGCAATATGAATCAAACTAATGTGCCTCTGATGTATTATTCATAACAATGAACAAAGACGAGCAGTGAACGGTGAGCGGCACCACACCCCCACCCACCTCCCTCCAGCATCATATCATTTAACCACTGCACTGCAGCCCTGCGGTGCTTACATCAAACAATGCTGCCCTCAGTGTAACTTTCTCATGGTACACTGAACAAATGCACTGTAGCTGGTCATTCACAACAATTGGCTCTACAAGCTACAACTGTAACTATATTACTATAGATGTTGTAAAGTCTAAAAGGTTCAACATAAAATATGAAAAGTTTTCAGACATCATGTAAATCCTGACAGAGCTGAGGTACATGAAATTAAGACATTTAACTCAACTTAACTTGAGCCATTTTGGACTTAGTTTTGACTTCACTTTAACAGAACCTGGCCTTGGAACTGACCTGGATTTCAGAGTTTGAATGAGAACGTTTTGCTTCTTGTCAACCAACCATCCGGCTTCAGTGTAGGTTTATTTTATTTTTCTTTCATTTGTTTATTTTGTTTGCATATTTCTAATGAGACTTAGAGATCTCTGCTAGTTTCTGAGCCCATGAGTGGAAAGAAATATAGGGCATAAATGTAAATGAGAGGACAGGTTATGTGTCCTCCTACAGAGGAAAGTAATTAACACATTTTCCCTCTCAAACTGCGTGTGCGAACAGCAGTGTCAGGGTCTGTGAATGAAGGACCAGCGGGTGAAAGTTGACTCAGAGCGTGACTTTTCAACTTTCTAACTTTGCCAGGAAATTCCTGGGGACTGTCTTATCTCCAAAACTCAAAAGGTCAAACCTGCAACTCTTTCCAGTCCCAAAGCTCCCTTGAGTTCAGTTTTGCAAACCATTTTTCTGCTTACATAGTAAAACTTTAAGGTCAGCATAAAATTCGTTGAGGGGAACAATTCAAATGCAGATATGCACAAAATAGAGTTATTAAAAAAATTTGAAATTTGATCTGGAAACGAATAAATGAATCCCATCTGTAGTGGCTGGTGGTAATGACAATAACTGTACAGTTAAAACAGACTTAAAATAACAGTTCACCTTTATGAGGTCAAAGCATGACTCTATCTAGCACAGAATTACTGCAATAACTGACTAAATTCATTTCATCCATCACAGAACAACCTGGTAAGTCGGTTCATAATGCTATAACCTTAAACACAGCAGAACCACCAACTCAGGTGGCTATTAACTCCAGACACACACAATGGAAAAACCAGAACCAGTCAGCCCTATTTAAGACCAGGGGCCTGTCAGAAGTGATCCTGCTAATCTCTCTGATATGTAACACAGCCACTTGGCCTCTTTAGAATACAGCTGACCCGATACGTGGAACATGTGTGGCCCTCTGGCTATGGGTCAAGGCCTCAATGCCAGCTTCAATAGAAAGGCTCATTTGTGTCAGTGGGTAAAGTGTAAACAGAATTCTGCAAAAGAGGAAGAGGGGGGAAAAAAATCTAAATGATGAGAACTGTGATTTCCATGGATCAAGGGGGTCCACAGTGTGAAGAAGCACAGGGATTCAGTCTGAATTCAAGGTCAGTGTTTGTCAGATGAAAGATGCTCCCTCTCCTGAGATGGTCGCTCAACCCTGTAATCAAAAGTATATTATCATTACGGCAACCTATAGACCCTGCCTATATACTAGTATCCTGCCCGAGAGACTGAAGAGAAGAGAAACTCAAATAAAGGATCAAAGATCTCCAGTTCTCTAGTCTGACAAAACACTGTAAATCAATCAAAGAAAGAGCAACACTACATCACATCTGCACTGCCAACAAAAACCCCAGAGACAGGGGAAAACAGTGGGCTGAGATTTAGTCTGAGATGAGCTTCATCCTCAGGACAGGCTCACTCAATATCTGGCACTGCTGTATGAGGCTGAAAGGTCACTGTGTGGCTTTGTTGAGTGGAGTCTCTGGGACTCAATAACAGGACTGTGGCTTGCTGACTGGGCAGCCAGAAAAGCTGTTTACGCTGAGATGCACCCTGCCTTTCATGGTCGGGCGTGCCTCCTGAAAAGCTGTCTGTCTTGGCCTTAAGCTTGGGAAGGAGGGAGCTTTGAGAAGATGTAATATCCGCATTGTGGACAGACACTGACTTCAGAGCTGTTCTGCTTCATTATATTATATATATATAAGTAAAGTGGTGAAACAGAGGCATTGCTAAATTAGCTCTGAAAATAAGACTGAAACGCTCAAAAGAAAAATTCTGGTTTATCATTTTTGGCCCTTGGTTAGAATTAGAAACAGGAAGTTTGTTTGTAAACTGTGACAAATGCTCTTAACAGACAGTTTGGGGAATAGTTTTATTATTCACCTTAGTTTTCTCTTCAAAATAAGTTTGAGAGGAGTTCTATAAAACCTGTGTGATCATCTGAAGCTTTTTCTTTCTGCCTTGTTCAATTACTTTTAGCAATGTTGCCACGATCCTAGATCTGAGCAACTGAACTGGTGGTGTTACTACCACTGATGGAACTGACAAGCAGAACTATCAATCCAAGACGTTAAGCTGTAATTAATAAGAATTCATCTTTTAGCCTGGAAAGGAAGGTGCTCTGTAGGATTTGAGAAGTCTGCATTGTGGTCAGACTTCAATCTTAGAACCGCAAAACCACAATATGTTCTAAAGCCGTGTGGTATAACACATGGATTTCAAAAAAACCTAAGCTTTGAGAGAAAGATCGAAGCAATTAAAGACTGCCATTGGAAGACTCGTCTTCTTTCGGCACAGAAGAGGAAGCGGTCCAAATTGGACCTAATTCCAGACTAATAGGATTTTTCAGATCTATGCTGTCACTCTAAAACCCCCCACGACAGCGAAGCTACTTCCACGGATCCCAATCAAAGCATTCCAACAGATAGAGCGAAGGCCTCTAAAGGGCGAAGCAAAGTAAGTGACAGAGGCAGATGATGGACAGAGCTCTAATCCTGTGGATTAGAAATGAACGGCCTCATTCATACAGGCTGCTCTTCCCATGCCTACAGGAGCATAATTCAGACCTACCACCAACTGTACGTGGGCATAAATTTTAACAACCGTTCACTCATTTAGACGACTTGGCAGCTTTTACAGCATTGATGTGCCCCTGACATTAATGCAAAGCTGCTGGTGACCACACAGTTTCGGGCAGTAAAAAAGAAACAGCTGGAGACGACCCCACCAGCCACCAGCTGGCCAACAAAGACCATCCGAGCACGTACAGCATGGCGCACTGCAGAGGCAGCTTCAAGTGGACCTTGTCTGTTTTGTGACGAGGGCCCTTGTGGTTAGTGGCTACAAATGGGGTGACCTTGAGGGTACAAGAGCAACACTGTTGGTTCACACTTCAAAGTCTCAGATGAAAGCATCACCCCAAGCTACATACAGCACAGACTCTTAAATCTCACTTCATCTCCTTAAACTAAAGGGCATCTTCTGTCATCTTGTGTAAATTAACAGTTGCTGATTCATACAAAATCACACCTTGCTCTTAATAATACAAGAATTGCATTCTGTGATATCCTATCTATTTCATTTGCAAATAAGCCTTAATACATAATGATCAACTTTTTAATTAAAAGTCACCGTCTTAATTAAACATTTAATTAAGCACGGGTAGTCATGGGATTCGCATCTCGAATGTGACTGTTGTACTGACTAGCTTTCCGGCCTGTTAAATAAACTTTTACTGATGTACAGATACACAGAGTAAGAGACCGGCGCATGTCGTGACTATGTGTCCCCCCTGAACGCAACAGCTGCGGCGGTTAGTTTCTGTAGTCTTATCAGATGGGGGAACTAGGCCCTACATCCTCTGACAAAGAGAGAGCAGCTGGTGGAGCCTTTCTCTGCTGTGAAAAATGAACTGAGATGCTGAAGATGATACTCCAGGTCTATTGATCGAAGGCTCACAGACAGCTAAGAGGGAGACTGATGCCCTTGCTAACTTGTGCTAGCAGCTAACGCTCCATCTGTGAGCTGCTGTATGGCAGAGTCCCTGTTATCTACTGCAGGAAGAGATTGCAGTGTTTCCTCAAGCAATTACACACTTCAACAGACCTGGAACAGATGTTTCTTCCGACTTGTTACTAATCGGTGAACGTGGTGAAGATGTTTACTGGGAAATTTTGCATAAACACTCTTGGACTAGTTAAGTGAAATCTTTATTTTGATGATTAGTTTATAATAAACGGTAATATACTAAGTAAACAAAGAGGGTCTGTCGATGCATGGTACAAACCTAAATGTCTCATAATGTATACAGTAATATAGAATTTATGTGAAGCAGAATTTTTTTTTGTTTTTTGTAGTGTACAGTTATTATATTATAAAGGACCTGGGTTATGTTTCAGGAGGAGAGCCTTACTTTGTAGCAGATTTTATTTGTAGAGCCTCAGAGAGGAGACAAAGTTCACAGTTTGGCATTTAATGTTTTATGCAACAAGTGTTGTTTCACCACTGCAACTGTTTTAACTGGTGTCTCATAAACCCATGAGGGCGTGTTCATGATAATAATTTGAACAAAACAAAAACACTAAAAGACAGATGTTGCCGGTTCACATTTAATGTCCAGATGTGTCACTTTGATGATGCTACGTAATTTTAGTTACATCCTGTATATTGGTGACCTGGTGATACGGAACAAGAACAAACATGTTCAAATGGCATGCTCTGGATACAGAAAGGTGAAAAAACAACTCACAGCTTCAGTGGTGTCTGTTGATGCAGTGCAGAGATTAGAAGGGCAAAGAAGCCACTGTGTGTGTGGAGTCTGAGGCCATTTAGGCTCTCATTAACCTGATCTTGCTTTTACTCTGGATTACACAGGCTTAACCCTGAGACAGCAATAGAGCCATATTGATCTACAGAAACATGGCAATTAGATGCCAATCAATACAATATCACCATGCATAGCAACTCATTATCAAATCCCTGGCATTTGCATCATCATGTCAATGGACTAAGTAAGACTAAAGTGGGAATGCATGTTGATAAACTGCACAAACAAATCAGTATGCGAAGGAAGATAAACAGCCAGGCAGAATTTGTCATTCTATGTAAGAGCTTGTGTTGACAGGGAGGTTAAGAAGCTGATGAATCTAGCTAACATGTTCTTTAACCCAGGCCGAATCAGACACCATCTGGACGTCACGGCCTGAATTGGATCATACTGCTCCCTTCTCAGAGGGCACAGCGCCGGCACGCCATGCCAAGCTGAGCGGCCGAGTGTGTATTCGTGGTGTGTTCATCGGGAGAGAAACATGGTACTTTAGTAAAGTTTTTGAAATGGTCCCGTAGGAGGAGCAGCCACTGGGAAGTGCTAACAGGAACTGCAGCTCTTTCAGAGGAATGTAGGTGGATTTGAATACATACTATAAATCGACATGAATTATGATCCAGGGTAATGTGTGATGAGTTTAAGTTTAAAATTGTCTGTATTTGTAAAACACTGTCCATCATCCCAAGAGAGGTATATAGTGTTCTGAAAAAGAAACGACTCATTTGTTTTCCTCAATCTAACGGTAAGCCACTTTGGAAAATGATTAATTTCGTGCAGCATATGAACCCTCACACAGATCCCATCCTGCAACTTACAGTAGCATTCATTCCGACCCCTGGCAATCCCACGGGGTGTCAACACTTGTGCAAAGCAGACAGTAAACATTGGAATCCATCGACGGAACAGATTGAATTTAATTGGTTTGCAGTTTTATAGGGCATCTCTATTTTTCCAGGGGCACTGCTGGTCAGAAATGTCGGAGATGGTAATATAATATTTGACTGATATTAATGCATGCCCACATACACACACACACATTTAAGGCAAGATGGGTGACTGGTCTTAGATTTCAAGCTATGGCGCCACTGGAGGCAATAATGGCGTGGCACGCAGCAATATGCCTCCTTTTAATTCATGGGCCAATTTCATGCTTGCACACATAAGCGTATTGACGCAGGCCTGCTCAGTTACAAGCAAATAAATTGGACGGCGTTCCTGATATCTGTAATGCTGCCCTACTTTTAACGAAGGTGGGGAGCATGCTGTCCTATGTGGGCCATTTAAGTTTCATTACTCAAATCCCCATTGGATTGTGCGATGGAGCCACATTTGGATATGTCACTGTAATGTCTGCAGAGGCATTTCACATGTGGTTTAACAGGAGCTCCAATCCCATTTTCAATACCTATCGAAAGCATGTTTTGTAACGTGCTTTCAATACGTTCTTTGTAATGTATTCTGAGATTGAACTTCACATCAGGATTAAAGTGAGGAGAGACTGTGTTGGATCTAATGTCATGGATGTTTTCAGTGGAAAATCAGGCATACAATAAAACAACATGCCTCCCTTTCATACAGACAATTTAAAAAATCCATTAGTGTGACAAAACAATGTCTCTTCAGAAAGCTGACATCAGCGGTATATGCTCCACTGTCCCGATGCGTGACGTGTTGGCACAGTAACATGGTTAGCCGTAGAGTCAGCATTTACTTTGAGTAAAACACCTTTGGTAGAGATGGATGGTCACTACAGTCTCTTTATGATGATGCCAATCGTACTTCAGTCCTTGAAGATTAAATGTTTGCAAAGTCTCTCGTCAGCTTTGGGTTCATTCGACCATCACACATTCTTCTGTCAGTAATTCAGACATTACAAACTTGCTATTGCAAGTTCATCTCCTTTAGTAACTTTCCTCTGTTTGCTAGAATATTCCTTATTATCTATGATAGTCTTTCCTTGTCTCACCCACAGAATTTCAATTTCCTCTTTCCTAACAGTGAAAGGCTAAATATGGAACTGGATATCAGATCATTAACACTGGCTCCCAATCTAACGTGCCATCACAGTTGCAGTGCTCTGATTTAACAGTGACAAAATGGTGACTAATCTCATCCATCACTGACAAAGATTCAGAGCAGGGAGTGATAATAAAGGCATCTAAAACCGGACAAAGATATAATGGATGGTGAAACTCAAACATTGTTATAATCTTCATAAATCTGTGTTTATGCTTTCTTTCCTCGCTCTACTTCAGGCTTGAGAGATTTGAAATTGCCTACAAATATACACCAGGTTCTCTGTTGGCCTTTCTGTGTTCGAAACACGTCAGTCTCTCTAATCATCTCACACACACATATAGACTGTCTTGCTCTACCACGCCTTGCACCATTGCTCTGTTCCCTACATACACTGACACTGACTTGAGGGTTAACAGGAGACGGCATCCATCACACACCATTCTGTCAGTCAATGGACAGATCTGTGCTGTCAGATAAGCCACTTATTGTAACATATCTGAGCTTCACAATGCTGTTATGTTCCCACCAATCACAGCTAATGCTCGCAGGCCACTAGTCTTTGTGATTCACGGCCGATCATCATGATTCAGCACATTCAGTCACCTGGGGAAACTGTAACCAGGCAACAAGGTTCGGATAAAGGGTCGTCGTTGCTAATAGCTTTACCACATCCAGCATCGCACCCCACTAATTATTCCGTTCTGTGTCAACATGGCTGTAAAGTAGGCTCTTCTAGCCCATTAACTTGTAGAGGTGCTTTAACAACTCCGCAGAGAAGTGAAAACTAGTTTCAACCTGCCTGTGCCCACAACAGCTGTGTTTTCCTACAGGTTGTGCAAATTACTGGCAGCAGAGTTTGAGGACACAAAGTGTGAGATGAAAACGTGAGGGGAAGAGGAGAGGATTTTCAAACCAGCAGGGTGAGTACGCCGTCTTATCAACAGTGGATTAGGGAAGCATTAAAGAGTCAAACTTTCTTTTTTACATTTTTATGAGGTCTCAGCTAAACTAAACATTGATAACAAGGCCTGACTTTTTCATACTCATGAATAAAGTTCAGTCTGAATCAGTAACTACATTTGCAGTTCTTTGGCAGTGGTCTGTTCATTCTGTCAGAGAGTGTAACTTAGAGATTCTTTCTTTGTTTTAACCTCTAACAGAGGTTAGAATGGAGTCGAAAATATTTCAGGTTCAGCTGTGGTTTCAGTCCAGATGCAAGTGACGCAAGCAGGTAGTTTAATGTATGGCATCATCCTACACATCATAACGATCCTTTAAATATCCTCCAGGTGAACCTCAATACGAGCAGGTGACAAGAAGGAAATGGCAACAGGAGTGTAACCTCTGAAGATGAGTACTGGGCTCCAAAATTGTGAAACTAATCCAAAACAGACCTGAGGAAAAACTATTAAATCCAGCACAGAAAAAACATGAAACCCGATAAAGAAAAGAACCCAAGTCAGAACTGAGGGAAATTATATGTCATTCAAAATTCAGTTAACCTAAACAGATACAACTAACAACAGAACATGGCCTTATATGGATCCTCTCAGAACAGAGAGGAACTGTGAAGATCTATATAGATCTATATAGATAGATCTATATAGACAGATCCCTGCACTATGATGGACTTTGTGGTCCCAAGGTGCTGTAGGACACTTTGGATGATGGAGAATACAAAGAAAAAATAACTATAATGACTAATACTGACATTGAAGCCAAAAAAGATGATTTATCTCTGTATTTATCAAATAAGGTATTACAACATACAGCCTACATCAACCAGCTGCCACAGTGCTCTGTACATTAGAAAGCAGATGGTCTGAGTGTGACATTATTCACGGCAACCAGAGAAAGGATTCGTCTCCTCTAAGGCAGCAGAATGGATTACCCTTTAAAGGAAGAAAAAGGAAATGAGGGACGAGACAGAGAAAGAAGTAGTGAGATAGCAGTCATATGGGCTGCCGCTGAGGCGACTGTAACTAAAGGAAATAAGTAGAGCGAGTCTAAATTAGAATTCCAATAGCAGTTTTGGTGAGAAAGGTAAGGGTTTGACTGATGCATATCTCCAACGCTGGCCGATAATTTTGGACTGGCCTGGTGTGGGGAGGAAGGAAGAAGTGAAGAGGAGGGGGAGCAGAGAATGGAAAGGAAATCGAATTGGAGCAGCCTAATTTCTGGGGCAGGCATCACGGTCCAGCAAGGATGGTGCTCTCTCTTTCTCTCTGTCATGGCGCCTGGGGGTGACGGATGGACGTCTCACTTGTAATGGTTCCCACTTTCAGAGAGCTGTATAATACTGGCTGACGGAAGCATCGGCAGCATCTGATAAATCATAATCTAAGTCAAATTAGGATCCATTATCATCAGGAGGCAGGGGGCCCCTTTCCCTCTGTTTCGGGGCTGCATCAGAGGAAAATGAGACTAGAGGCATCTTGTGACAGCAGGCAATTTTCAGAGAAAAAGAGCGAGTATCTGATGCATGATTGCCATAGTAATGTATGTCCTAATGCCACAGAGAAGCTGGAATATGGCAAAGCCATGATCACAACACAAGCCCACTCTCACACGCACTTAAACCGTCGACATCCCTACTTTGACATTGAGTTATATACAACACCCAGATTTATTATATTAATAAGTGCGGCAGTCTAGTTTGCCAATTGGAGATATGTACATGATTATGTTTCAAGACTACTACATACATACTTACACATTCGCCTATTTTAGTCCTGATGAAGATGTTAAGATGTCAAATCAGTACACTGGGATCCTTAATTCCACTTTGGTACCTTATAATGGCTAAATACAGAGCAGAAAATGTGTTTTTCCAAACAATGCCTCTTGGGAATGGAGCTAAAGTGCAGCACTGGTTGAGCAAGCATTCATTAAAAACTGGGTCTCTACACGCCGCCAACTTCATGAAATATTCAATATATAGTAGCTTTTGGAGGCAACGACACGTTTTCCAGATCATCAAAAAAAACAACAAAAAAAAAAACACGATTTTGTGCAGAAGTACAAAGAAAAACACCACATCACACTTCTGTTTTGAAAGCACCTGAAGCTCTACAGTTATTCCTCAAAAAAGAAGAAGTAGAAAAAAAAAGACAGGAACACACAAACACCTCGGTTTCATTTTTTGTTAGATAATTTTTAAAGGCTAAGCATTGTTTCTCTGCTGGTTGAGACCTTGAGTTTTTACCACACTGCAATAAATGTCACTGATGCGATGAACTTTCCTGTTGGTGGGCGTTCAGACTGAAAACAGCCCTGCATTAAAAAACGCTATGAGCTGTGTTGGCGGGAGGGGTGGCGGCTTTTTGCGGGAAGTATTGGTGAGACATGAAATTCTATCCAGGAAGTCCAGATTCAGTGATATCTCCATGAGTTTGAAGTCTGTCTGAATGCTGATGCCGATGCAAGTTTACTGATTTCTGCAGCTTTCATTTACGTAGGAATTTCGTTCCAAAACAAAACAAACGTGCCCACAATGAGATCAACAATGACAACAGTTCACATGAGTGTGGACTGAATGGTCCTCTAACATCATTACCAGACATGGGGTTCACACACACTTCTCTGGGGACGAGCTGTGGACGTAGAAAGAACTTCACTCAGTCAACACTTACGGAGTGGAGCCACAGGATTTGCAAAGCTAAAAGTGGTAACTTGCAGACTTGACAGGCAAAGCAGGATCTGAGTTACACTGATTTTTCTTTCTTTTTCATTCAGTCATTACTTTTCTTATTTGAGCTTGAAGGTCAACAGACCAGTTATTCATTTTACATAAACACCTGTAAAGTAGTATGGCAACCTGGAAGAGTTCATCTACATCTGCTTTCCCTGTTCATAACAGTGCTATCTTACGCTTTTAACTTATTTCTTTTGCAATTTTCACTTAACTAGAAAAACTGTGGTTATTCAACTCCACATTCTGCAGCTTGTCTCAACCACAAAGATTATTCATTCCCTCTCAGCAGCTCAGCTCCTCAGCAAAAATCCACAGAACTAATATCACTCTCACTCCAAACATGAACTCCGGGTTAACCTCTCCTGGTGACACAGATGTTAGAGTTGTTCAACTTCACATCTGTTAGCTGAATCTCCAGACTCTTGCTGTCATTCTTAAAGGAAATCCTGGGTCCCCTCCTCCTCGTCCTCCACCAAAGGATCCCACAGAACCAGCTGCAGCTGAGAACGCTACCATGCACCACAGACCCACATAAAGACTTTCCTGCTTCTCCTCCAGACAAATGTTTCAAAGGAGGCCCACCATGAAATACCCATAGCATCAGCAGGGTACAGACACTTCCTCCCCCCCTCCCCACCTCTTCCTGGCTTTCAACTCGACGAGGCCTGAAGTCCCAGTTGTGCTGACAAGTGGGACTGTTCACAGGTGGAAATTCTGTGTTTTGGTGAGTCAGGGGGAAATTAGTTTGAAAAGTAAAGTGAGAAAGGGTGGCAAAGTGGAATAGATTAGAGTTTGCCTTCTGTGAGTGTGTAACGGATGGGTAGTACGGTAGTTTCAGTAGATTGCAGTGGTAATAATCTGGAATGCATTTTTGTTAAATGCCAACATTGTTGCTGCTGTAGTTAGAGATTCATTTTGGAACCAAATGCTGTTTCAAGAGTCTTCAAGCAAATTCTTTTAAAACTGCACTGAAAAGCCAAAGACAACAAAATCCTTCTCATATTTCCATCACTTGGAAAGCAAAGTGTGTGTTCTCTTACAAGTGATTAACATAAACACAGATGAGGCTGTGGGTTAGAATGGATAGAAGTGAAGTATCTGAGATATCTGCTATTCAGAGAATTATTGAGATCGATGGAAATTCCCTTATGAAGTCCATAAATTCATTTTCACTGAAACTGGACACAATTACACGCAATATTCAGGAACGACAACCTTCCCCCGGTCATGCTCGTGTTCTCAGGATAAGAAGACAATTTGAATTACAGTGATCCACCTAACCTCTAACTACACCAACTCATGAAAGTCCTGTGACAATCTTCACTACCGAAGAGAGGAGGAAAAAAAAGTTTTTCTACTGCCTGGTAAGTCTAACCTGCATGGTGGAGCAATAACAGACCACAGTGCATTCTAATGTGGACAGGTGATACAGCAAATCCTCTGGAGGGGCTGAATGGAAGATCCTTCACCTCCCCACCCACCAAGGCTTCGGTCTGCTTCCTGCCAGACAAAGCTCCCAGTCTCCTGTCAAAGTGTCTTCTAACTAGGTAGCAGTGGCTCCAGTAGGTCCGCTGACAGACTGTGTGGAGCTCTGCACGGGTTTGTGTGTGTCTGTGTGTGTATGGATGTGATGGCGCTGCTCTTTACTTCTTCTCTGCATTTTTGTTCATGTTTTCGTTAGTAGTGTGAAAAAGGACAATCCAGGTATTGAGGATGAAAATGTAGTAATATTTCCATCTAGTAAAAGAGGCACAGTTCTCTTTCATTTTCACTGTCACCTTATTCTGAATGTAAGACCAACTTTTACCCAAAATCTAGAGTCAAAGCTGCTCAATCGAGCAGCTAATAGACAAGGAATAAATTGTGGTGTTACCATTATGTATAGTAAACAGATGGTGGATCTGCAGTACTATAAGAGTATTCATACAAAAAGACAACTGTCATTATATGGTGGAAAAACATACGATCTCCAACTAATTAACACAATTTTTAAGAGGCTTCGAAAACCCACGCAGATCCCCTGCTCTACCTGATGCAACAGAGAGACACACATGCGCCCACATGAAAGACATACGTGCAGCCCCTGAAAGAGCATCCATGGAAAACTCAAAGGGTGTCACACAGTCTTCGGCAGACACCCGTCACACGGTTCTCCACGGTTCAAATCCCTCTGGGGGGCTGGTTGCTGTCTAGAGAACGCTGTCAAGATCCCTGGATGGGAGCTGTTTTTGAATTCAGCAGAGAGAAAAGGATGGGGAGGAAGAGATGAGGTTGCTGGTGGCAGATAACGGAGCGAAGAAGGAAGACAATAAGGGAAGGGAGGATGAGGATGGAGGACACAGGGGCAAATGTGAAGGAAGGATGATGGTTGAGGAAAAGGGAGGAGGGAACAAAAGGAGGTGAGTTTGTGGTGGGAATCAAAGGAAGATGAGATAAGAAATGTGACAGAGACAGAAAACAAACACAAAAACAGCTTGGAACAACTAAAGGTTAAGTTTTTGGCAAGTAAAGACAATCGCTAGACTAACAGCCTCAATGAAATATGATTTGAATTCTGCAATGACAAACCTCATTGTAAGATAAGGCAGGAAATACTGCAGATAAAGACAGATGGGGTATGACATGTGACAGGCTCTGTCTGAATCCAGGATATTGAATCTAGGATAATGGTTGTTGTTTTTTATCATGTGATTCCTCTGCTCAGAACCATTTGTTAATACAATGCAACTATTGCCCCATTTCAATGGAACTGGAACTCGAACACCATCCACTCACTCTTACCTTAAAAGTTTGAACCGGGTTTGAAAGTCTGCGCTGCATTATTCAGATGGTGGACGTAACCTTTCTAAAAAATAGCGAGGAGGAAAGAGCTGGAGAGATACGGTGTCTTTCTGATTCTGAATATATAATTCTGATCATTTTTCATTTAAGAAGGAGAAGAGGCTGAGCTGAAGAGGTTATGGGAGATAGTGACAAGCCAAGGGATGAATGAAAAGGAGGACTGAAAGATAGGAGAGAAATATTTATAGATTAAGGCAGAAATTATGGAAGAGAAGTGATAAGGCCGAATGAAAGCACAAAAGGCAGAGGAAAGGTCCTGTGAGGGTCTTTGCTAAAGACTTCAAAGAGATCAGAGTGGACGGAGGATGATGGGGACGAGATGAAGGGAGTTGCAGACTGTGACCACGTCCACACTAAGCCAGCTAAAATCTGAAAACAAATCTTCTTCTTACCTTTAAAAACATTTTTAATCAGCTTTGATCGGACGTGGTCTACGTCATGGTGCTGTGGGGAAGAGAAAGCCCCGGGCGCCTGGATGAAGAAGGGAGGCGAGGGTGCAGGCTACGTTCTGGCATCAAGTGAATTAATCCCTGGAGGTTCTGCAGCCAGCTGCTGACACAGGCTGGTTTTTAAGCGAGCCAGGGGGCCATAAATAAGGCATTATGGGTATGGGGGAATGTGCTGGGCTTAAGTATGCCACTTTAAAAGGCCCTTTTGCCATTAGTTGTGTGTCCAAGCTGTTTGAAGTGATAGACCGATGTGTGTGTGGTGTGGTGACCTCGCTGTGGCTGTGCTGTATTTCAAGTGGCCGGACGACACACAAGTCAGGAGCCCTGAGGGATCCGCCCGTTACTCTTCCCTGTCTGTTGTGCTGTTAATCATTTTGTAAGAGCTGGTGCATAATGGTGTCTAATGGTGGCCATCTCATCGTGGAACAAAGCTCTTCAATCACTCGCAATATATTTTACATTGTATTGTGGAGGCTGGGGATGTTGAATTGATTGTGCATATTAGAACACTTTATCCTTCATTTATTAGTCTCCTACATTTTCATATCTGCTGGAGTTCCACAAATGAGACTTGAAATGTAATGTATTCCCCATTTCCCTCCCTCTATCCTTCATCTCTCCCATCAGCTTGTCTTATTTGTTTCGCTGCACATTATACACAATATAAATGTTGTGCACTTAAATTGTGCGTTCTGTTGTTTTAAGTGCTAGACTAAGGCATATATAATTTATGTACTTGTATGTGTATAGTTTGATCTGATTGGCTACAGCATGTGAATTTTGAATGAATTATGAGTTAGGAAACACCACTTCCAGCTGAAAGTTCTTATAAACTGTCCTCATCCAGGAAAGAACTTCACCCAGCAAATATTCTCTCCCTCAACAACAGCCTGAAACACACCGATACCGTGACACGAGCACCTCCACAGGTGCACTTTGAGTTTAGTGCCTTGCTCAAAGCCAGCTTCCTTTGAGAGGGCACGGTGTTGGTCGTTACTTTACCCAGAAAATAAGGGGGGATTAAATATAACAGAAAAGCTTTAATTATTTTAAGAGTTTTCTGCACTTTGCACTACAGGCACACTAATGAATAGCACTTTCATGAGGAAATCCAAATCCAAATACTGTTTAGTATTTGTCATTTCCATGAAGTGAGTGAATTGCTGGTCAGCTGACACTGGATCATGGTGTTTGTATTTGCAAACACAGGGGCTTGTTTCCTTCTCACACACAGGACAAGGTAACAAGTCTCAATTATTAAGTCTTCCAAGTTTCATGAATATGCAGTTTAATACACTCTTCAGTGATTAACCTGCCTCGTGGATAAAGTTCCAGTGGTTCCAACCAATAAACCACTTGGAATCATTTGCAAATACACTGTATGATCCAGATATGGTTTGCCAAAAGAAAACCGCTTGTAGTTAAAACACTACACAATAAACTAGCTACTGACATATAAATACCACTTCCGACTGACATACCTTCCTCTGTGAGTGTGCGATCACTGGGGTTTCAAGTTCCACGGAGCGTGAAAATCCACAAAATTTGACAGGATACAAGGGTTAGTTAATTTCAAAATGAGTCGTTATCTTTTTTTTTAAAGCAAGACTGACATAGAATAACTCAGAGAACTTGAGAGGGATAATAGAATTTATGTCTCTGGATTAGTAGTACTGATGGAACAATCACAGCCAAACCCACTGTTTTTGGAGGGATTAGCACACAAAGTCTGAATGGAATACACATGGCATTAAATGTTAATGCACGGAAATACAAGCTAAAAATGCATAAGCTTCAGTTTGTTGAGGATTACTTGTCACTTTATGATACAGCGTGGTCCGTAGGTAAGAGACCTGTAATTGGACATGCAAGTGAGCAAGAGGAAAATGTGTCTCAGTTGGTAGAAGTGCCAAAACTTTATAACACATTCTGGTTCGGAATATGGAAATCACAGCAGGTGTTAATTTGTCAGATCATTGTCAGCCTTTTAACTGTCAGCTTTTCACTCTTTTCAGCATTTGGGAGACTTTTTGAAATGATGACTTTCAGCTTCAGAAACAAATCTTACCCAGAATGAAATAAGATAAAAGTGCAAGATCAGTATTAACCACATTTTCTATACCAGCAACATTACAAACAACCTAAAATCTGGAGAGTAAACATTATTCCTGTATTTTCCTGACAATGACAAACTACTATGATGGACTACTACCACTGGCTGAAGACAGAAGGTAAAACCCTTGATCTGCTCAAATGGCACAACTGAGAAGTCAAACAGCAAGAAAAAAAGCAATTGAGAGAGAGATGGTTTGTGTGTGTGGGGCTGTCATCACTGCTTCCTGAAAACAGCTATGGAAATCAGATTCACAGGGAGTGGAAGGTCAGGGCAGCCCACCCCAACCTCCCTGTACTGAGAGTGGGCTTTGGCCCTCGTGGGACACATCGTTTACCCCGGACACTTTCTCATTCACACAAGCATATGAGTCTGTATATGTATGTACAGAGAGAAACACACAGGCTTCCTATCACGGTTTCTCTCACACACAAACCTATATATATATATTTGTGTTTTTGACTTTTCGTGGGACCTTTCCTCTGCTGTGGGAAACCGGAACGGCATTTTCCATCGTGTTTTGACATTTTATAGATTAAACAATTAGTCTATAACAATATTAACATATATTCTGGATAAAGAGCACAGATGGATAAAACCTCAAACATCCCATGATCAAAGTGACAGACTTGACAAAGCAGAGAGAAATCCTTTCTTGATGCAGTGATCTCCTGCCATTAGGACACGACTACAGGCAGCTGCACACCGACAGTGAGCGATGTACAGCGGGTAGCGAAATTGCAAATCAATACAAATCTACATAACGCATTCAAAATACGCTGTCGATAAAGACTCAGCTGTGAGACCAAAGCGCGGTGCCATTTCACGATCTCACCCAAACACAGCATGTCGCTGAGGTCACACCGATCCATGCTGTCTAATTAAAAATAAAATTAAATATAATAAAAACGTCTTTAACTGCAGAAGATGGAGAGGAGGGGGTCCTCACTGTGATTGGTTAAATTGATTGGCTGGTAAGCGGAGTGAGTAAGAGACTGAGTGTGCTGCCGTGTTGCCGTGACATAAATCAAGTGTTAAAAGGACATTCACTGGGACTCCAGCGCATATTGATTAGTCATTATTTGTACTAACGGGCCTAAGGGAAGGGGTAGCAGTGGATGAGCTAGCAATCTATTATCTGAAGGGTGGAAAAAAAAACGCTGGGGGGATCGATAGGTCTCGCACAGGTCTGGCTGGTCCACTACACTACTACTCTTTCATAATCCAAGACAGCATAAGAAAACAATGACGTACGACTAGTTGAGCAGTGGTTCACAACTTTTTGGGTTGGGACTCCTTAGAAAGGAATCAGTGGCCCTTCATCACAGGTAGTATATATTTATAAGTTGTGGGCATTTTACCCATTTTAACTCCTCTGACTTCTGAAGAGGAGAAACTGTGCTGTAATTCATGAGAAAAAAAGATCTGAAAAAAGAAATTTAATCAACGTGAGAAAGGCTGAACGTTAACTCAAATAACGGAAAACTCCATGTATAAAAACACACACACACACACACGGGAGAGGAAAACATTAAGAAGAAAAAACAACATGGCTCATCCACAGAGACTCAAAAACTTTCCTTTCTTCACCGCCAAGAAAGAAAGCTGTCAACACTTCATAGCATCAAACTCTTCCTCCCTTAATGTCTCTGGAGACTGTTTGGAATAAAAAGAAGAAAAAAAAAACAAGTCAAAGCTCTCTTCCATCTCTTTTACCCTCACATCCTCCTCTTCCCCCTCCCCCTCCGCACACGAGAACTACGAGCTGGCAGATTTGACACTGGTGGTCGGTCGGGGCCGAGGGCCGTTGTTCGCAGACGCCTGGTTCTCGTCAAAGTCCCCTGAAGTGGACGGGCTACGGAATAGGATATGTGGAGAAAGAGGGGCGATGGCGGCCTGACGTCTTGAAAATATCAGGTAATGAGGACTAATTGAGATCCCTTTAATCTAGAGTGTTTCCTCTGTGTGTGTGATTTAAAGTGATTTAAGAGCCCAATTACCCATCAAAGAGACGACATCAGCCTCCCCTGTCATCACGCAGTCATCAAAAGTTGACAGGAGAAATACCGTAAGTAGATTTTTGTTTATATGAGAAGAAAGAGGAATGAATGAGGATTGAATGATAAACTGGATTCAAAAGATTCTTTCTTTCAGATTATCGTTGTCGGTCTGTCTTAGTTTTAAACACACCTGATCTTGGTGTTTCAGGGCAGTAAGTTAAGTGATTAGCCTGTAAGGTGCCTTCAAAATGAAAAGACTGATTGAATAAGAATGGGAGTTATAAGCCTGATTCAATCAGCTCAGATGATAATAAATCAGTTTAAGGTGACAGAGCTGTGAGCCTTTCTTTGTGTCAGCATCATGTCATCAGTCTGCACCTTCTGGATCAGGACCTACAGTACGCCTGTTACGGAATTTCACTGAAACGTTTTGGATTCCAAAACTAGATTTGATAATAGAATCAGATTTAATAATATGGTGCTGCAACCCAACCCTCTGCTGTAACTACGACGACAGAGCTGAAAATATCTGGGAGATAATCCATGGTATCCTGGAGATGAGTTGAATACTGGATCTAACAGTGACTGCAGACAGATGAAGTGCAGTGGACAGAGTAGTAAACTTCTTTGACTGTGACATCAAGTCAACTTTGTTAAATGCTAACTTAAATGAAGAACGTGACCAGTGTAACATGTAACTGGTTTAAGATCCCAGTCAGTACTCAACAGCTCAACAACCTGTAAACTGGAGCCTTTCTGAATAAAAGCCCAGAGTTCAGAGCTCACATACTGTCTCCATGCCTTGTCTCGACGCAGCGACACCAGCTAAATGACAAAAACATGCCTCCTATGTCCCTGTGCTAAACTATTAATATACTTCCTCACAATGGTAGATTTGCATAAGCAAATGAGGGCCAAAAGGAGTGATTATGTTTTGTTCCGACAGTTATTGCTCCGGCAAATCTCCGCCCAGCAGCTGTTGGCCTCATTCATGGCATCGCTAAGTCATTTCAGCGCCGCCACAAAAGGGTGATAGATCGTAGATATCACCATTGAAATGCAGAGCGTTGAAATAAAAGATCCAAACACGCAGATACACACTTTGCTACAGTCCTCAGAGCAGAAGAGCTTGAAGAGTCTTCTGTGGCAGTCCTAATTAGTTTAATGAGTTTTTTTTCCTTTCTCTACCACAGTTAAATCATTGCATTTAATTAAATAAAGAAAACAACTTTTGGAGCTGGGTGTGTGTGAGTGAGTGTGTGTGTGTGTGTGTGTGTGTGTGTGTGTGTGTGTGTGTGTGTGTGGGGAAAGGGGCGGGGGATAATTATATTGAAGTAAGTGAAACAGGGGGTCTCTTAATCCCAAATGCAGTTACACTTATTAAAGTGGGGAAGGGAGGGTGGGGGCTGCAAACAACAGGGGCTCAATTCAATTCAAAACACAAGGACCAAAAAAAAAAAAAAGTGTGATTTATCTCATTGGCAACTAGTCACCTTATTCTGCACACAGTCCCGCCAAATTAAAATAAAGGCCTCTGTGTTAGGGCGTCTACTGCAGATGCACTAAAATGCTTTTGAGCACACTGCTGAGAATGCTTGGTAAAAAGGACAGAAAAATCTTCATGTGGTGATCAAATGAGTTCCCAAACTTCGAAAAAACGTGAAGAAAATTTGGAGAATATGATTCAAACGTAAAGTAAGTAAATAAATAACGTGTTCATTTCAATGGTTTTGACTAATTGTTTATGAGGAACAGTCACGGGGAACATTTCCAAAACTGCAGAAAACTCAAGAACAACTATTTCTGTTTTCAACACAGAAGTAAGTTATGAAAATATGTGTCTTAGGTCTGGGTACAGATGCTGAACCTCAGGGCTTTTTTGAGTACTCACTAAAATGTGCCTGTGGCACCAAGAGTTGAAAGCTGTTTATTAAAAGCTGGCACTGAATGCTCTGTCAGATTCTTTGCCCTCTTGACTCTTTCTTTCTTCAGAAACTGAAATCATATTTGAGAAGTTTAACTTATTCTGTTAAATTAACAGAAGTATTATGAAAAAAACAGGCTTATATTTTTAAAAAAGTATTGTTTTGGTTTGGAAGTGGTACAGGATGGAAAGGAAAGACGGACCATCCATCTCTTCTCACATCTGTAACCAAAGCCATGGTTTTCTCCACGTTCCACTCTTCCTTCTTCTCCCTAGTTTTCCCTCCCTTCCCCTCTCGACCTCCCCGCTCCCTCTCGGCATCTCTGCCTCCCTGCACTAAATAAAAACCACTCGTGATGCATGCTGCTGCTCCTGCTGGCTGAGCTCTGCTGACAGCTTTAGAGGGACTCCCTCTATTCTCTCCGCTCCATGTGGGAAACCTGAGGCCTCAGCGCAGTAGGGAGCGCACTCTGAAGATGAGCCTGGGAGGCCTGATCTCTATTTCCTGGAATCACACACACTCACACATAACCGCACACATCTAGAGTGACATGTACTCATGCACTCATGAAACTGCAGCTACTGAATCAACAGTTCGGGCATAAAATGCCCACATATACGACTACATACAACAGAAAGGACAGAAAACACACACAATCTTCACACTTTGAAAATGGTAACGATTGTTAATGAAAGAGGAAAGAAGAGTAAAGACAGCCAAGAGGATGACGAACAACAATGTCTCTTAAAAGAAAGACTCAGCAGATGCACAGCTGAGCTGCCACGGTCATCTTTGAGTCATTATTTGAACGATATCGATGAATTCTTCTCGGTTTAGATCATGGTTTTATGATCTGTTGTGATGTGAGTCATGTTTCTGGAAATTCAGTTAAGAAACTACTGATGCACAACAGTTTATCTATGTCTGTCTGTTTCTGTTTGAGAGGCACTGCAGATCTTGATGCTGTGTGACTCTGATGGCCTTGCTATGTGCACTTAGCCTTAATGGGTTTACCTGTATCTTTGCTATTGAAGGTTGTGTTTTGCATAAGTGTAACTGATGAAAGCCAGATGGTCCACAATGTTTTGTCTTGTCATCTTTCAGTGAAGTGGCCTCACGTCACTGAGTGTAACCCTCTTCAATCTCTAATAGTGTCTGTTTATGTCTAATAAATGGAATTCAATTTTGTCATAAAGAACTTCTGCTCATGTATTTGGAAAATTGCCCACAATTTTACAATAGAACCAGAGATATTAATGTTATAAACAGTATAGAAAAATCGATCCTGTCCATCCTCTCACAGTATATCATTATGCTGCCCAACCTCATGTGATTCATATTTCAGAGATAATCTTTATTGTTATGAAAACCAGAGAAAATATCCACTCATGTTATACAGAAGTCTTTCATGCACAGACCACATTTGTATTTCAGCATTCAGCTGATCCTGAAATCATAAGCATCTTATACTGACAACCAAAGATCTGATCCCTTTATCACAAGCCAAGACCAGAACATCCTGACATCACAGTCCATCCATCAAACATCACTTCATCCGGCCTTATATTATGTGTACACACACACACACACACACACACACACACACACACACACACACACACACACACACACACACACACACA